>SNQJ01S0174132.1:0-20196 GCA_010110895.2 Picea sitchensis | reverse complement strand
ATAGATAGATAGATAGATAGATAGATAGATAGATAGATAGATAGATAGATAGATAGATATAGATATAGATATAGATATATATATGAACATGATTTATTTTTCTTAATTGAAGTTAATAATTTCTATATAATAATTTACAATTTTATTGTTATTAATAATTCTACATATTCTCTTTAAATTTAACTATACCAACATAGATCCATCTTAACCCCAGATCTATCAAGATTTGAGAGGGATCCAATCTCTCTAGGTGAAAACCTATTTTAATGTGCAAAACTTGAGGAAAGGTTAAAGGTTTGCACCTCTAGAGATTTGATCCCTCCCGGTGCTTGATAGATCCTGGGTTAAGATGGATCTATGCTGGTGGTACTACATACATGTTTTTATTATTGTGTCGATTGATTAATTGAGTTGACTTGTTGTTTATATGTGTTTATTTGTTTATATATATTTTAATGTTTTTTATTATTTTATTATTAATTTATTATTTTTTGGATTTCTTACTATTATTTTAATGTGTTGTGTTACATGGACATCTCTCCCATACTGGGTTGTAGAGATCCTTTTGACACAATTATAGAATATACCTAAATGCAATAATCAACTTAAAAAATGATGCATTATATACATATTATTTAACCTTGTTTATGGTGAAGAATGCATATTGCATAGCTATTCAACTTATGCGAGAAAGTAGTAAATCGACTTATTAATGTCACTGTTGAAATTGTTGAATTTCTCTGTAAATAGGTTGGAGGGGCTTGTTTAACATTGTTTCATTGATTTAAGGGGGATTGGATGTAGAGATACTCAATTACAGGGTTTATCATGTTAGATTTAATGCTTTGTTGTGTTGCTAGATGAATAAATCATAGTCATCAACATTATAATCCATATTTATCATGGATTTCAAATTGTTTATCATATTAGATTTAATTGTCACACACCCAACCCATTAAGTGCCCTTTTAAGGGATGGGGTAGAAATTTTTCTCCTTCCTACAACTTCTCTGAGTTCCTTGAATAAGGGCACCATTGCCTTCTGCTCTCCGAGAGATTTCCAACAACTATAAACTCATCCAAAACCGAGTTCTTAGTCAAAATTTATGCCCCCTTGAACTTCTCAGGGTATCGTTGGTCAAAGGCCATGTGGCACCCATGTGGCTCCACCTCATTCGTACCATCCTACATGGCACTAAAATGACCTCAATTGTCATCCTCTAGCGATGACATGGCCACTGTAGGGGCGGTTGTAGGGGATATTTCCCAGTCTTCGTGAATACGGGGCCTTCAACCCTCCATCGTTCTTGTACATGTATAAAACATCTTCAGAGACCCGAAGTCTCCTTTCACTCCAAAATATATGATGGGGATCAATCCACCCCTAGATCTGATTGTTGATATTTATACACACTTAACATAAGGTTTGGACTTGACAAGAAGGGTCCCATACTTAAATCATGACAAATCCCATGACACCACATGGAACCATCCAGGCACGCTGCATCACCATAACATATGCAGGCTCGTCCAATCAGGGTTAGACACTTCAACATGGGAAACTTCGGTGCTTCATAACTTCGACGCTTTGACGTTTAAACCACCTTCCTACATCCTCAAGTTCTTACCAAAGTCCTGGAGTCCTTGCCACATACTTAGGCCTTCAGTGCTTCAGGATGTTCTCACCCCTTGAGACTTACGTTTCCCAGAGTAAGACTTCATCGAAGTACTTACGCTATCCTTCCACTAGTTGATCGGACGGTCGAGAAGGGTTCCCAATAGATCCTTAGATCAACAGCTCATATCTCTCTCAAATTATTCCCCATGATCTAACGGTTGGAGGGATTTCACCACTCTGAGATTTCGCGGCTTCACGTCCCTTACAGTCCTTAAACCAATAATTCCCCGAAGGGTAACCTACTCGAGAGGTCATAAAGTAGGGATGACTATTTTTTGTCGATTGATGGCACCGCTTACTCTATCCTTCCACTATACTGAATCTAACGATCAAGAAGGGTCCTTAGATCTATGAACCACGTTACTTCATGAATTTGGCATTCAAGGATTCTAGTTGTTTAACACCTTTTTACTCCCGGAGTAGGTCAATGTCGAATTGACCATAGCGTATATCCAATAGTCAGGGAAGATCCCAATGTTTCTTGGATCGACGACTTGCGTTACTTCATGACCAAAAATTTGGTTAGGGTTTAATGATAAGGTGGATCCCATGATAACTAATAAGAAACTGTCAGTTTTCGATCAAACTCTATGCTAACCATGTCAGTTGGTTGCCTTCGGTAAGATTAGAGTTTTGTGAAGTTCTAACATCCCAGATATCTGGACCTCCTAAGTCCTGAAGCTTGAAAATCTTAGCTCCTTTTCGAGCATAGCTAAGGGTCTGAGAACCCCGGTCATATGGGACTTTGAAAATCCTCAGAGGGATACACTCTTAAATCTTACCCAATATTTGGTTAAGTTTGTGGACTTGAACTTGTGGTTACTTGGACGGATGGTTTGAAGGAGGTACCTTCCATTTACAAGAATCAAATTCTATAATAGGAAAAGGGATTTCGAGGGATGGATGAGTTCATAACAGTCCTATAGAGTCCATCCTGACTCTATATTTGTGGATTTTATCCTTGGACAGTCTTTTGGAGGATTATCACATATATATATTTAGATAGGGGGTCACTTTCCATCTTCCCCAAATTCATTTAAAACCCATTAGTAACATTACTCCATGACTAAACATGATTTAAAACATAAATCCATTGATGAGATATGATATTCGAACGTTGCTTCAAGTTTCTAGTCAGCTAAGCCATCCAAATCACAATTTTCTAGCATCCAAATAAGATACAATGTTATGCCATCATCCCTATATATCAAGGATGTATATGTATAATGAAACTACAAGCATTCAATCATGAATTTCAATTCAATTATACAGAGTCTATGAAATACTTATCTATTATGATTGATAGCCGACCAACTGACTGTGGGTGTTCACCTTTCCACCCAACCGTAGGCTCAGATACATTCACTATTAGCACTCTGGCCATCCCCGTGCCAAGCCATGATACCATCAGAGAGGTCTCTCTTTTCCTAGGGTATTCTATATTCCAAATCAGATCTCTTCCATGAGTTCTATTGTCTATTTCTAAGCCCACTTCTAGGAATGGTCTTCCTCTCACCTCTCGAACTCTCTTTTCTTCTCCTCTTGTATTCTCTTGCATGCCTCCCCCCACAGGAAGGTTTTGGACCTGTCCTATTCCTTATTCCAAAAGGAACTCGATTCAATCTAGGCCTCCAGGAAGACTGCACTCTGTGGTACTTCGGGCTGACATTTTTATGTCTTCTCAGTTAGGCCCTCCATGCTTCCATTCATTGGGGTAGTTGGTGGTTCAACCACCAACCCTTTTCTCATTAACATATTTTTCGTTTGGATCAGGATGAGGCCTATTATTCCATATTAAATATTTCAACAAAGAGGATCGGGTCATCTTGGCATGATGAACCCTCTCTACAGGTTTCCTCACTCTTTCCTATAGTGGTATCGTGGCCAGTAATTCAAGGCTTCATCCCCACAATCAGTTATTGGTAATCTAAACAATAATACATTTACATTGTTCATATGACATGGAATGATAATTATAAGTAATGATTAATTACAAGTTGGGGAAACATGGGTGTTAGAACCACCTCCCCCTTCAAAGGAACATTGTTCTCAATGTTCATCTTAGTAACTCCTGTCATTCCTTTGTCATTCAGATGCTTCAACATTACCTTCTTATTTTCCCTCATAGTTTGGTCCTTTTCCAGATCCTCAACATTCATTGTATGCCTACAACATTTCTAACAACAAGCATGTCAATTCACAATCTTGTGCATAACCATTTTATTACTATTCATAATTTAAGAGGAAATTGTCATAATCCAACATAATAATTATCTATGCGGTTCATGGATCTGGATCCATATGGATGTCTCATTAACTTGGTTCATTGTTTTCCTTGACATGACCATTGTGTGCATGATCCCAACCAATAATGTACAAGAATTATCAAAGTCTCCTATTTCTTGTGGTCAATCACCTTCCACTCCCAGGATCAGGCATCCCCTTCTCTGCTATATAGTCCCTCAGGATATCCATCTTTCCTTGCCAAGGCTTTCTCACACAAGAAGATTTTTTTTTTTAGAGACTTCATCTATTCTTACAGTCGAGGCGTCCCTCTTACTTGCTCTGTCGAGGCGTCCCTCTATCACGTGTTACCACAACACAACATATTCCAAGGCAATAATGACTTATCATAAGGTTCTCATGTCACAACAGTAACATGTTTCCATGCTTTCCAGCTTGAAAACCATTCTCTGTCCCTCCAGGAAATTTTTTTTGTCTCACCTATATCACATGCATAGAGTAACTATGAGATGTTATCATCAATTCCAATTCATAATTTTCTTGCAAATCTGTCACCCACAAATTTCCAAATTTCACATTTTATTTTCAGATCTATTCCACACAGGAACCATATTCATAAGTATGATATTTTCCATCCCATAGAGGTTTGGCTCAGCATGCATTGGTCTTCCTTATGGGCTTACTTCTGCTGTCATATCCGAGACCCTTCTTCTTGCAACTCCACCTTCACATAGCCAAACAAGTTGTTAGTTCTCATGCATATTATATCTTCAAAATTGTGCATACTAACAGTCAAATCATTTTCATCTATTCAAGGGTACAAAGAAAAAGGAAATATCATTATTTACGCATGCATCATTTCAACATACCAAATTTTCCAAATGCAATTCAAATATCAAATGAATTTAATCAATGTACCAATGTTCATGGCCACATTCATACCCAATGCACTTTTGCATTGGTTTCAAGTTTTCCACACTTTATGAAAATCACTTTGCCATGGTGTGTTGGAGTTCAATCAACCTCTTCACCATAAGGCTTATTCATTATTGTTCATTATTACAAAATGACTGTGCTTCCTTCTACAAACTGATCATGTCCTCAATTTATCATATTATAATATGAAACCCAAGTTGCATATTGTTGCATCTAAACACTTTTTTCCATACTGGTAACCAATGGTGCCAATACTCATGGCCACCCACTTCCTTTCTTTAACACCATTACAATTCATGTGGAGTATTGGAAGATCCTCCTTCCTTAATGGGAAATCTATTTTCTTCCCTCTTATGAAGGCACACATTTCCTCAATGCATTCAATTCAATGTGATTCCTATGAGAACTTTTGTTCCCAATCACTCTTGATTGGTCAATGTACCCATGACACTACTTATTCATGAATTTCCTTGCAAGGATTCTAAATCATCCTTGATTACCATAGGTTCATGCATCTATCATTGAGATTATTTTCTTTATTGAATCATACCCTACTTGGGTATCAATGGCATACAACATCCACTCAAAATTATCTTCATACCATTTAGATAATAAAATACTTCAAAGGGGGCTCTTACCAAATCCCTTCATACCTTATTCAACACAGACATGAAAACTTTTATACATGTTCTGGTTTCCAACACCCTCTCTGATATTACCTCATCAATGGTGCTTTATGCGCTCCCAAATCCCCTTCAACAATATTTCAACAACAACCTTCTCGTAGTCATCCTCTCTTTGATGTTGTCCATTGCTGATAACTATCTTTCCCAATAGCTCCAATTTCTTTCTACATATGACATACATCTCAATTACACCAGTCGTCACGTAAAATAAAAATGTATGTATCATACCATTTGAATCAATAAAATATTTTCAGATATGCCGCAACATATCTCTATGCACTCTACCACATTACCCTTAATGTTTTCATGAGTGTAATCACAATCCAATTTTCAGTTGTATCTATAGTTATACAACTATCAACATCCTCATGCTAAAAACATTTACATGTATCATCATATCAATTTCCCATTCTAGAGAATCACAATAGATGATAAGAAAGGAGTCAAGGGACTCTTCCCTTTTTCCAACTCCTTCTACATAGCCCTGGACTTCCAATCCAACTGACTCATTTCCCAAAGGCTCTATCCCTTTACTCATTCATGGATTTAACCAAGTTTATACATGTTTGTTCATCTTTTTCCTTTTACCAGTTATACATGTTTCCACATCCGCTCTTTTAAGGCTTACAACTATGTTAAAAAATTCAGAGTTTTAGGGTGAGAAAAATATTCCTCCTTTTCTCCTTCTTTTCTTCTGCAATTTACTCCCTGCTGGGATCTCCCTACTCTTTTCCTCGAACAGTCTTGGTTAGGTTCACCTTTTCTTTCTTGGATAAATCAACATGCTACAACAACAAGATTTTTGTTCACAATGAATTATGAACTTGTGCATTATGCACATTACCATTTAGTTATTAGGATGTTCAATGTTCATTTGTTAGTCTTCCATTCATGTATTATGTTTTAGAATGTAATCTAGGATTCTTATATATATATATATATATATATATATAATCGCATCCCACTGCCCATTATAAGTAGTCATTATGGTTGTGACTATGTTCTCCTGATAGAATCTTTACACAATTCCTCCACAGGGAACTCCTTCAGTATGCAACTTCCTTATTGCATATCCATCACTGTTTATGATGGCCTCAACCTTGAGTCAACTTCAATTTTACCATTTCAATTGTTTACCAATATTCCACAAGGAATATAAACCTGCATTCTTATGATGCATTCTGAAATACAAATGCACATTATCCCATTGTGCCATCATGCACTATGCTCTTACTATATGCTTCAACATACTGTGTGTCTACTATAGGCACACTTATAGTTTCTTTTATGTATCTATGGAAATTTAATTAGTTCATCATTGTTCATGATCATTTACATATAGCCTTTTAAAGCCTAATCAAGTTGCCTTTTATCCTGACAACATAGCATCCCTACTCATTTACTCTTTCATCAATTTATACTAGCCTTTCCTGAGGGAATGGAACACATTCCCCTCAAGCTATCATTCAAAAAAAAACTTTCTTGACTCTTCAGAATAGAGTTAGCCATGCATCCATGGTATTCATTCAATCTTGGCAAGTGCAAGTCTTGCCTTACATTTCACTCATTCAGGCAATCACATCGCGCATTTAGTATACATATACACATACATCATACATGCATATTATTTGCACATTTAATATCATTCATTCATATATATTTGGTCTTAATATCAGTCTTCGTATCAATCAACCTTACAATGCATTAAATCCATGCACTCAAGCATATACAAACATAGCTAAGCATTCATCATGCAAGCTCATTTTTGAACCTTTTCCATATCATTCATACACATGGACATACCAGACTTCAATATCCTTATCCCGAGGATCTTACTGCCATTCTTATGAAAAGTCTCATAGAGATACTCAACAATGACCTTCCCTCTCTGTTAACAGACATGATATCCACATGGAAAGTTTAACATACATAATTGTACTATGTCCCCCTTTCCATATGAAAACAACCAACAAGAAGGCATTCGTTCCTCAACTATTATAAAATTATTCAACAACCCAGAAATACCATCTGGGCAATTCCAACAGTGCCCAAGGAAACACAAAATCTTATCAAGTTTATTTTTCATGTCTTAAACCATTTTTGGTTAACAGACCTTTTTATCAAGGGAATCCTTTTATATATTCCCTCTCACTATTACTTGAGCATACCAATTCATACCTATATGGCTACCATCCACCTCTGGATTTCAACCTGACCCATTGGTCATCTAGAAATGATCCAACACTTCCCTTACCACATTCAGGATTAACATTTCATCAACCGTTTTACCTCATCCTTGATCCAGATTTTATGAGTAGAAAAAAATGAATACAGAGTATTATTAAAAGATGCTTAACACAGAATAAAAGAGATACAGTAAAATTGGTTTCTATTCAATAAGGAAATAAGCTGAAATTGTAAAATGGAGTGGAAAACAAGCTTGCTGGAATGGTGGTGGCTTATCTCTAATAAGAGATGTGACAGATACGCTCATTCGCAAAAATATGAGTACAATGAGGCTATGAAATCATTTTTACAATAAAAATGAATGCCAAAACCCTAGCCATAAAAAAAACTAACCCTAGGAGATGAAGCACCAAAAGTCATGTGGGCCCCGTTGGGGTAAGCTAGTACATCAACTTCCCGGGGACGTAACTTTTGCATACGATCTTCGTTTTAGGTGCATGATAGCCCATTGGAAAGGTATATCTGAGGACTACACATGTTGTCTTCATACTCTAACTCTGTCTACAGTATAACTGTGGCAAGCCGTAAAGGGCCTCAAAACAACCCTGGAATTCGGGGACCCAAAAACAAGGAAGAAAATGCCAAACTGGAAAAATACCAAAATGAACTAGTTGGAATAGGTGGGAGGCCACCAAAATCCATATATATCAATCCTCCCCCCTTAGTAATAAATGTTCTCCATTGCATTGAGTTCCCCCATCAGATGAGGAAATTTCTATTGAATTTGGCCCCGGGTGAGCCACTTGCCTTGGTGCAGGAGATGCCCTGCTTTGACAACTCTATAAAGATAGATCCTTTGTTGTCGAGTGACCTTGACCTGCATGTCCACAATATGATCATTGGATGCATGTTTCATGCAATCAGGGTTGAGATTTGTTGGTGTCAACTGTTCTGTTATCTCTTAGGTGTCCAATAATGGTGGGAAATATGGCTGAAGGAGAGCCACATTGAACACTAGGTGTAGGCCAAGGAAAGGGGGAATGTTGAGCTCAAAATAATTATCACCCATAGCCTTGGTGATGGTGTAAGGTCCATAACGGAGTGGGTGAAGCTTCCGATGGGGCCTTGTAAGGTGTTCTTTTTGTAAGTGCAACCAAATTTTGTCTCCCACCTGAAACTTATGTGGCACTCGGTGTTGATCATGGCGCTTCTTGTACTTGGCATTGGACTTCAGTAAAATATCCTGAACCTGTTGGCCGATGTGTTGGACCTGCTCAATGAACTGGGTGGCCTTGTTAGCTTTAGTTGGAGTAGGGTAGGAGTCAGTCGAGGTGGTCACAAGGGGTAGTGCAACATCCATGGGACCTAATGGTTGGAATCCCAACCCCACCTAAAATGGGTTGTGGTCGGTTGAGTTGTGTAGGGATCGATTGTAGCTATGTTAAACATAGGGAAGAATCTCATCCCATGTGCGGGGATGCTTGGAATTGTACATGCATAGGATATGCACGATCATTCGATTGATGACCTCATTTTGGCCATATGTCTGGGGGTGGAAAGCAGTCGATTTAGTGAGCTTGGTGTCTAGCAGTGACCAGAGGCTTGACTAGAATGTGTTGAGGAACTGAATGTTCAGATCTGAGAAAATGGTTTGTGATTATCCAAAATGTACCCATACTAGTTCAAAGAATAGCTTAGCAGTGGCCTTTGCTTTGATGCTCTTCTTATAGGTGGCCATAATCGCAATCTTGGAAAAGCGATCAACAACCAAAAAAACACAGTCATTTTCCCTCTTGGTGGGCAGAAGGCCCAACATGTAGTCCATTGAGATGGATTCCCATGGCCTTTCAAAAGTAGGTAGAGGGGTGTACAGACCCTGTTTCTTAGTGGTCGGTTTGGCAATAATGCAGGCAGTGCAGGACCTGATATACTTTCCCACATCCTATCGAGGTTTCAGCTAGCAGAAATATTTCTACAGTACTGCCACTATATTTTCGACATCGAAGTGTCCTTCCACCCCACTGTAGTGGGCTTCCCAAATCATCTTCACATGCTCGCTTTATGGAACACAGAGATGGCCGAGATGGCACAACAAGCCATCCTGAAGATGGAAATTAGTGACAAATGAGTTTGCGCCCAACATTTGGTAGGTGGTGTCGAAGTCTGGGTCTGTCTCATAGAGGTGGGCCATCCGGAGGTCTCGTGGCTGCAAAAGTCTAGAACCGTGGTGAGTTCCGCAATAAGAGGTAGGCTAAGGTAATCAACAACTTTATTGGTACTCTCTTTTTTATACTTGATGTTGAGGTGGAACTGCTGCAAGTATGTGGACCACTTCTGATGGTGGTCATTCTGCAATTTCCCTTGTGTCTACATTAACTGCAGTGGATTATGATCAGTGTGGATGACTGTCTCCTTCCCAAGAATGTAATGTCTCCACTAGCGGCAGGCTTGCATAATGGAGTACATTTCTTTCTCGTAATTAGGGTACTTACGGACAACATATGATAGTGTTCCGCTATGATAGGCTATGGGGTGGCCATGTTGATTGAGAATGATGCCCACAACATAGTCTAAAGCATTTGTCTTGATCTCAAAGGGATGTTATAGGTTCGCTAATGAAAGTACTGGGGTTGAGGACAAGCACTGCTTCAAATCATCGAACGCTTGTTATTGGGACAGGCCCCACACAATATTTTCCTTACCACCACCCTTGGTTACTTGGCTGAGGGTCCATGTAATATAGGAGAATACCAACACAAACCTATGATAGAAATTGGCAAGGCCCAAAAATCTCTGAAGCTCAGTGAGTGTGGTTGGTGCTGGCCAGTGGCAGATGGCCTAGATCTTGGTTGGATCCACATGTACACCATGTTTATCAATGATGTATCCCAAGTAATGGACCTTGTCCATGCTGAAGAAGCATTTTTCCAAGTTGGCATATAGCTTTTGTTGCCGCAGGGTGTGTAGAACCTGCTGAATATGTTGCAAGTGTTCTAACCAAGTCTTGTTGTAGATGAGGATGTCATCCAGATACACCACTACAAAATTATTGGTGAGTTATCGCAAGATATCATCCATAATCCTCATGAAAGTTGGTGGAGCATTTGTCAAACTAAAGGGCATGACGAACCATTCAAAAAGACCTTCTTTTGACTTGAAGGCAGTCTTCCATACATCTTCTTATTTTATTGGGACCTGGTGGTAGCCAAACTTCAAATCAATCTTACTGAAGTATTTGGCCCCTGTGAGATGATCAAGGAGGTCGTCAATTTGGGGAATGACGATTCCTAACTGTGATTTTATTCAGGGCCCGGTAATCAATGCAGAGTCTCTAGGTCCCGTCTTTCTTTTGTACCATCATGATTGGGCTCCCACAAGGAAATGAGATGGATGTGCCCCTTATCGAGAAGTTCTTGTATCTGTTGCTCAATCTCCTCATTCTCTAACAGAGAGCGACGATATACTGGCCCACTGGGAAACGGTGTGTTGGGGGTCATATCGATGGGATGCTTGACCTGACAGTGCAGAGGTACCCCGATAAGTGAGGAGAAGATATCTGAGTATTCTTCCACAACCTTATCCACTTGCTTCTACTGTGTGGAGAGGTCAGCCACAAAGGCCCTAAATGTGGTTGCAATCTTTCGCTCACTCTGAGAGAGAATCACGAAGAAGACAAACTTCCCTATTTGAAAGATGACATTCCTACATTGGTTGGCAGAGATCAAGGAAATAACACCAGGTGGGACTGCCTCAGGTATCCTATACAATTTATTGTTCAAAGTAATAATAGCATTGCGAGGCCTAGACTCATATACATCATGACGTTTCCATAAATATGGTTGGCCCAAAAGAAAATTACAAAATTCAATAAGAGAAACATCACACAATACCTTGTCTTTAAAGGGCTTGATGTCGTATGACATGCAACACTATTGGCTGAGGCAGAGATTGCTTCCTCGGCGGAGCCATCCAATGGTGTAGGGATGCAGGTGCAAAATTATTGGTAGGGCTAGCCACTTGATGAACTCTATTGAGATGAGGTTCTTCTGGATACCGCTATCAATGATGAAGTGTAGTGGGGTACCCTTCACCCACATATGTGAATGAAAAAGGTGATCGCCTTCCTATGGCTTGTCTGGTTCATCAGGCTGGAGCTTGGTGGTAGAAACGATAGCACTTGGTTTCACATCAATGATCCATATCCCCCTTTCTGGTTCTGAGTCAGAGTCGGAGCCCCTCATATGATTCAAAGGCTTTCACCTCATCCACCAATGACTACTTTGAGTGACAATCAACAGTGTTATGTCAGGGGCTCCTATGGAAGTCACACCACTTCCTAGTATCTTTCTTTATCTTTCTAGTGTCATTCTTTGCTTGTGGCTTGGAATGGTTTTCCTAGGGCTGTGAATATTTTCTATGTCCTTTGTTCTGCGAGTTGGGGCCGTCCTTTTCTTGATTTTTCTATGAGAGGTTTTGAGGCCCAAATTTCCACGTCTTTTGTTTAAGCTTCTGCTCAATTTTGATGGCATATCGGTAGGTCGCGCCCAAGGATGAGATGTCCATAAACTCCAATTAGGCCTGGATGTATCTATGCATACCACCATGATACTTGATCACCAGATGTTGCTCAGAATATTTGATACACATATTGGTGCGCAAGGTATGGAATATATTGGTGAACTTGGGCACTACTTGGTCTCTTTCTTGCCGCAATGTGGTCCATTGTGTATACAAGTCATCATAACTTCTGACAGGGTAGTATTGTTCCTTAATAGCATCCTTGAAGGACTCACAGGTGACCGTGACTATAAATAATGAGGGTTCCTCTGTTTCCTTTTTCTCACAAAAAGTTTCCCACCAATCTTTGACATGGGGAACGTCTTTGCGGAGCGCAAAAGTAATATTTTCTCTATTCAAAAAGTTATGGACGGAGAAATACCCTTCTAGTATATTGAACCATTTGTCTACAACATCTGCATCTATATGAACTTCAAATATAGGAATATCAAAGTTTATTTGTACCTTGAAGGGGGCGGCGACTCCGCTTGAGGAAGATGTGTCACCTGTTGGTAGTCGTCTAAGGATTTGCGCAAAACTATCCATCATCTCGTTCCTCTATTGCATGAGGTCTTCCTCGAGCAACATTTTGAAAGGATCTCCTATCCCATCGTCTTTACTTTCTCCTACCATGAGAGGTCTCTTGGGCATGCGAGATCTTTTTTCCTCAAGAGAAAAATGCTCGAGACTCAATTCTTTGTACCCTGACCTTGTTGGGGACATGCATTAAGAACGACAAGGAGCAGACCGCTCTGATACCATTGATCCAGATTTTATGAGAAGAACAAAATGAAATACAATGTATTATTAAAATATGATTAAAACATAATAACAAAGATACAATAAAATTGTTTTCTATTCAATAAGGAAATAAGATGAAACTATAGAATGCATTGGAAAACAAGCTTGTTGGAATGGTGGCAACTTATCTCTGAGAAGAGATGTGATGACTGCACTCATTCACAAGAAGATGAGTAAATTGAGGCTCTGAAATCCTTTTACAATAAACATGAATTCCAAAACCCTATCCATAAAAAACCTAACCCTAGGATATGAAGCGCCAAAAGTCATGTGGGCGTTGTTGGGGTAAGCTAGTACATTAGCTTCTCGGGGTCGTAACTTTTTCATACGATCTTTGTTTTAGGCGCATGATAGCCCATTGGAAATGTCTATCCGAGGATTGAACATGTTGCCTTCATAATCTGACTCTGTATATAGTATGACTATGGTGATCCCTAAAAATTTGTTTAGGGCCTCAAAACAACCCCAGAAGTCGGGGACCCAAAAACTAGGAAAAAACTACCAAAATGAACCAACTGGAATAGGTGGGAGGACACTGAAATCCATCTGGATCAATCCTCATAAGGTAATAGGTAATCCACATCATTATCATTTTAATTATGTTGCTATAGTCAGATCATCACTAACCATATGATCTATGACCTCACCTTATTTTACATCCAATGACAGACCATAATAAGTATATACACACACACACACACACACACACACACACACACNGCTTACCTCTTGCATAGACACACCCTTAAGTTCATAGGGATACACACTCCCTTCGCACAACCATGATCTTTTGAACTTGCTAATGTCTCTTCAATATTTCTTTCATGACGGTTATTATAAGTCCACAGGGATCCTTTTTACTTGCTTAACTGGGTTATTCTAGCAACAATTTTCATTCATTATAGGTCAATTAAATTTACCTTACAATTTCCCATCAGTCCCCTAGTCATGAGGGGTTATACATAGAGGGTTTAATCTCTTTTATTAAAGCAACAATTTATTATTTCCAAGGATCCTATCACTTCATGTTCAATTCCTTTAACTATGAGGAATTTTTGTATAAGGGACTAACCCCTCAAATAAAAAATCACCAAGGTTTCTAGAGGCTCCAACTGCCCACTTTTGTAGGCAACCTTGCCACCTATTAGACCCATTCTTCCTCCAAATATTTCTATTGGTGCCTATCAACATAATCCCACTCCTGTAGGAGTAGCTATCAGTCTACCCAAGAAACAATATGCTCCCTTTGCCACACAACAACGTGTAACTTTTTCTGTTGCAAGAAATTTGAGAATGAAACCTCAATCAAGGAGCTGGTGTGGATAACAAATAAACTTTTCCAATGCAGAGAAACTTTTCTAACAGGATTGTATTTGCCTTTTTATACCAGTCCTGAGACTGATTTCTAGCCCATCCAGTCCTAGTGTTTAAATATTGCTCTGATAGATAGGGTAGGGTAGACTACACTCCCCCTTAAAGTTTTATTAAGAAAATAAATTTGTTTGACTCTTTCGTGAGCCCAAGCAGGCCAAGTGTTGTTGCCTTCTCTGATACCACTCGGTCACACACCCAACACCTTAAGTACCCTTTTAAGGGATGGGGTATACATTTTTCTCCTTCCTACAACTTCTCTGAGTTCCTCGAATATGGGAACCATTTCCTTCTACTCTCTGAGATCTTTCCAACAACTATAAACTCGTCCAAAACTGAGTTCTTAGTTGAAATTTATGGCCCCCTGAACTTCTTGGGGTATCGTTGGTCAAAGGACACGTGACTCCACCTCATTCATACCATCCTACATGGAATTGACATGATATTGATCACCATCCTCTAGCGATGACATGGCCACTAGAGGGGCAGTTGCAGGGGATATTTCCCAGTCTTCTCGAATACCGGGCCTTCGAACCTCCATCATTCTTGTACAGGTCTGTTAGCATCAGAAGTCACCCCTGGATTACAGCAGGAGCAGATCCTGATGCCTATCAATTTATGTCACGATTTGTTTATAAAAAGGGGTGATCGAATGGAAGTTAACTCAAAACAATAATGTTCTAACCCCGAAACTAGGCCAGGTATGCATGGGCAAGTGAGGTCTTAGTCAAACTTCAGACAGTGAGTTGTAGTAAGGGTGAGTAGGGGAGGAAGACTTGTATCAGAGAGATGCAAAGGTCTGTCGTAAACATCAGGTTTCTAACAGACTATAGGAGAAGGCATCTAAACGCAAGATCTTCTTACATTCAAATGCAAAAAACCAGAGAATACAATAATGAAACAATAAATCCTTTATCATAACATAATTGTAATAATTCATGCGAATCAGTCTATCACGAACTCTCTCAGTGTGAGATGAAAATTTAGATGGAATAAGAAAGACTGTCTATCATAAAATAAGAAATCTCACATACAGATGCATAACCAGAGAGCTAGAACGTCTATTAAAACTTTACAGTCGGGAGCTTCGCTCTACCATCGATACCTTCAAAAATACAAAAATTGAGTACATATACTCAAATGAATTTGCCCAACAGAGGCGTGCTTTCCCTCCAAGGCGTAGCATCTCTTCAGTCAGACTCGGACGAAAATCCTTCGTCAGATGTCACCTTAACTTTCCATGGCCTTTGTAGGGTAGGTAGCTTAAACATTAAAGGCCAAAATGGCGTGTGTAGACTTCCTCTGGTCAGATGAGAACTCGACATGACCTTTTGGAGAAAATTAGTGTACAGGACCATCTTGGGAAAACTGCCTGCCGGAACCCCCATGCCTTGCATTCAATAAGTGAGCCGAAGTTTCAACTACCTCCATTCACCTTCATTTAATTTTTTAGCGAGGACCAAGATCGAGGTCGGGTTGAACTAGTCTTTGGAGGACACAGTGCTCCCTTCTGCGGCAAAACCTGACGCTTCGACCCCTTTGCATAACTCTTTTTCCTTTCCCCAAGTGACCGGAAGTTAAGACCGTGGGCCCAACCCCTGAGTACTTTGGGTGCTTCGCATCTCGCAGCTAGGAGGAGGTTGATTCTCATTATTCAAAGTCATGATGCACGAAGAGGCGATAGATCCTAATCACGCACCACGTACCCCTCTTTTGATCAGATGGCCTAGAATATTTTTGGCGATACTATGGGCCCGTCATTTAAAAGTTCTTTGCGTTTCATGACTCGCAAGTTCACGGGTTGAAGACCCTTGGCTCCTCTTTTCCAAACTCCCGCTTCCTGAGATGGCGATACGGGCCGGGCTCCTTTTCTGGTCAGCGCTCTCTACATGTAACCGTCGGCTAGGGCCCAAGTACTAGCGCCTCTCGCTACTCGTGACCTCGCGAGTTGGAGTATCGAACTTTGGCATTCTCCCCTCGCGAAGTTCCGAGATGCAATGGTCAGCGATGGTTGACCCCCTCCGAACACTTTTCATAACTTGGAATCTCGCACAACCAAAGGATATGGTCCGCCCTTCGAACTCATGAACCCTGAGTTCGAGAAATAACACTGCGCTTGAACTGCTCGCAATCAATGACCCTCGTAACTTCGCGAGTGCCTCCCGGAGAATTTCAACCGTTGACTTCCTTAAAAACTTTTTGCGCTATACTTGGTGCGACTCGGTTAACTGCAATTACCCACTAACCACTGTTCTTCTCTGTCGTTGAATCCTTTCCGCTCAAGAATGAAATGCCCGCTTGCTTGATTTAAGTCTGAAAAGGACTTCTTCTGTGTGTTGCGCTTGGGCGCTTGTCGTGCAACCTGCAGACCTGGATATTCCTATGCCGAAGACAAGTAATGTTGCTAACATTAGGCTCCATGGGGGATATAGTCATCCTTGTGATGCTCTAAGGACTCATTTTGCAGTTCCAGTGCCTTGCTGTTGGGCTATGGAGTCAGTTACTAAGCCGAAAAATAAAAATAAACAAAGAGATAAAAGGACAATATTTACAAACAAGGGAGCCACCGAAGGCTCAGACAAAACATTTCTTCAAAAAATACCCATTTACTGGGCTGTTGAAAACTTCTTCACCCTCCAAATCCTGCAACCTATACGTGTTATTTGCAAAGAGCTCAGAGATTTTGAAGGGCACGATCCACAGGGCTTCAAATTTTCCGTGCTTGCCTTTGTCTTGCTTAGGAGCATCCCATTTCAATACCAGGTCTCCTATCTGGAAATCCTCCTTCTTGGCCTTCTTAACAAAAACCTGCTTGATCATCTACTGATGGTCCTAAATTCTGATCATTACCTGCTCTCTGGCCTGCTGGACTTCTACCAGTTGATGAATTCTTCTGATCATGTCATTGGGCTCTTCTTGATAATCTTGGAAGAATTTTGCTACGGGAATGGCTAGCTGAGAAGGGAAGACAACTTCTGCTCCGTAGACTAATTGGAAAGAAATCTGTGGCAGTCAGGATCCATCTGTGCTGCCTGCTGGAAGCAGGGTGGATTTCTCCAATAAAATCTAGGCCCCATTGCTGGAAAGGTCCCGAAACAAATACATGCTTTAAAGGCAGAGATTTGAGCTGTTGCTTTCCTGAAAATCTTTGGCATTAGATACAGGCTTTGACCTTTCTACAGACGTCAGTGAATATGGTGGGCCAGTGATACCTATATCTGAGGATTCCGTAAGATGTGGTCTTCCAGAAGTGGTGCCCTCCGCATAGGCCGCTGTGAAAATCAACCATGACCCTGTCAGCCTCTTGTGGATTCATACATCTTAACAGCACCCCCAGGGGGTCTTTCCAATATAAAATTTGATCGACAAGGCCGTATCTGACTGCTTTGAGCTTTAGGGCTCTTGCCTTATTTCTTTGCAGGCCATCTGGAGGCCGCAACTCCTGCAGAAAATATATGACATATTTATACCAAGGACATCAAGCCAACAGGGGTTCTTCTTGAGGATCTACATCAGACAGTTGATTCTACTGATTTCCTAAACATGCATTGATGAAATCTACCCCCAAATCTTTGCAATTAGCTTCAACCAATAGCTTGGCTAAGCCTTGACCTTTGATCAATTTGGTAGGCCTTATTTCCAATTCAAATTCCAGGATCTTGGCTATCCATTTACTCCTTTTCCCGTCTATGTCAGGTTGTACAAGGATGTCCTTCACAGAGGCTGAAGGAACGTATGCAGTGACTTTTGAATGCAAGACATAAACTCTGAAAGCTTTGAGAGCTTTCACCAAGGCATAGGCCTACTTCTCCATGATTTCATACCTAATTTCTGCATCTCTTAATGCTTTGTTGAAGAAGGCAATAGGTTGTTCTCGCCCTTCCTCGTTTTTCTGCAACAGGACCGCTGCTACTATATCAAAAGAAGCGAAAGATAAAATTAGGAAATCTTTGGAATAGTCAGGACTGATTAGCACAGGTGCCTCAGTTAGTTCCCTTTTTATTTGGACAAAATATTCCCTAGGTTCAGCGGTCCATTTCACTTCGTTTCCCTTTCTGAGCATGGTTGTGATGTGTGTCACTAGTTTAGCAAAATTTGAGATGAATCTCCTCAGAAAGTTAATCTTTCCTAAAAAAGCATGGATTTCTCTTTTAGACCTGGGAAGTGACAGAGTCCAAATTGCCTCCACTCTGCTGGGATCAATTCTCACTCCCTCCGCTGATACTATATGGCCTAATAGCTTCCCTTCCTTCATAGCAAACAAAGATTTCTTGGGATTTAGGGAAAGACCAAACCTCTGACACTTCGAGAAGACTTTCCTTAAGTGATAGCAGTGCTCTTTATTTGACCTCAAGAAGAATGTGATGTCATCCAGATAGATTACCACAAACTTATCTTTCTCCCCGATGAAGGCTATATCCATGGCTCGCAGAAATTTTGCTCCTGCATTCATCAACCCAAAAGGCATTTTGGCATACATGAATGTGCCCCAAGGAGTGGTGAAGGTTGTATTTTCCCTGTCTTCAGGAATGATTGATATCTGATTATAGCCAGAAAACCCATCAATCATGGAAATCCTAGATGCACCGGTTACCCTCTGCAATATGTGTTCCATGTTGGGCAGGGGATAAGTGTCTTTCTTTGAGCTCCTGATCAGGTTCCTGAAATCGACACAGAGCCTGATTTCTCCACTTTTCTTTCTTACCGGAACCAAATTGGCCACCCATTCGGAATATCTCAAGGGGACGATGATCTGGGCCTCTAACAACTTCTTCACTTCTTTCTCCATGACAGGAAGCAACATGGGATTTATTTGTCTTAGCTTCTGCCTGAATGGCTTAGCCTCTTCCTTCAGTGGGATCTTGTGTTCAATGACGGATGTGTCATATGTCTTGAGGTCTTAGTAGGTCCATGCAAACACATCAGCAAACTCTCTCAGCAACTCAGTATATTCAGCCCTCTGTTCTCTGGTCAAACTCCTTGACAACTTGACAAACTTAGGCTCCTCCTGTGTGTCAATGTTGCACTCGGCTGTGTCAGCATCTTCATTTGAAACCCTACCCTTTACTGCCACATCATTCCCATCGAACAATCTTTCTAAAGGGATTAGTCCCTTAGGAATATGATTGCTAGGCAGCTGAATAATCTGGTGATTAGCAATTTCATTTAAAAGCACCTCAGGGTAAGGGTTGCCTTCAAGGTCAGGATCCTGATCAATATGCAATGCAGAAAATTTACCAACAGATTGGAGAAATTTTTCAATTTCAGGATCATCTTTGAATACCTTCCAATGCCTTACATTGTCCGGTACAGAGGGCCTATATTTTATCTCAACATCATATTTGGCCATAGACAGCTGAGGGACCTTGAGCTGGCTAGCTGAAACAGCTAAAGAATCGGCCACAACATTATCCTCCCTTGGAATAAAAGAGATGTTGAAGGCTGAGAAGAAATTGTCAATCAGGTCCCATACCTCGTTCCTGTAACTTTTGAGTCGAGGATGCTTGAACCGATAGATATTCCTGACTTGTTGGATTATCAATTCAGCATCTCCGAATGTTGCCATTTCCCTTATTCCCATTTCTTTTGCAGCTCTCATACCCAGAACAAGAGCTTCATACTCTGCCACATTGTTGGTAGTTTCAAATTCCAGTTTGTACGACAGGGATATGGTCTCTTGAGAAGGTGACATGAAAACCACTCCAGCGCCAGTGCCTTCACTAGAAGAAGCTTCATT
>SNQJ01S0174130.1:8831-23207 GCA_010110895.2 Picea sitchensis | reverse complement strand
ATATCTAGGGTCTTTAAATGCTTGGTCCCAGACCAAGACTTCCATGCCCCAGGCATGGTTACCCTGGACCCAGTCCAGGGGCCCTAGACTTTTGTCTAGGGTCTTTATCAATTTGGTCCCAGACCACATACCCCAGGAGTGCACTGGGGGCCTTAGATCTTGTCTACGGTCTTAGCCATCCTCCAGGAGAATGGCTCTCGCTGCTGCATGTAAATTTAACACTCCTTCCCAAGGAAAGATCAAACACACGTCCCCTTGTGGAGCCAGATGTTGACCACCTATTTCAACTAGGGGGTCAAATGCATGTGCCATGAAGCCATGTACCTGATGGTGCAACCAAGTTGAAGACTTTCTGGTTCTACAAGGAAATTTTTGCCCCCAACACTTCTTTTTGTAATTGGAATTTCCGTTCCCCTGTGTGGGATAATAATGTAATGGCTCAGCATGGATCATATTGTTGATGATTGCAGCTATGTGAGACATTCTCCAGCTTACAAACCTGTGAGACGTGGATCATTTCAGCTATGTGAGTCTTTCTCTCAGCTTACAAACCTGAGAGAAAGTCCCTAAGAAGGGTACGTGGTTCCTGCCTGAGACAGAGCTAGGAACGTAGAGATGACCTCCTCCATTCAAAGAGTTGAGAAGAACTCCAGATGATTATCCAGTGGGAAAGACGATCTGTTGAGTTAGACATGCCTGTGGCTGAGCATAAGGTGAACGTGTGAAATCCCAAAGTATTGGATGCATCGTCATGTGAACAGAAATGGAGATGATGTATTAGCCTCCTCTGAGCAACAAAGTTGAGGAGGAGGCAGTGAAAAAGAAGATCTATAGAGTGGACGTGCCTGTGGACGAGCATAGGTGAACGTGTGAAGATCTGGTTGTTCTGTGTAATGCAGTGAACCAGAGATATGACATCCCTATGGATGTGCCCCTAGTGGATGAGCACTAGTGGGTGTATCAGATCCTTTGCTATATATTGTTCAAGATCAGACCTGCCTGTAACCCTAATTGTTATGTAAAGGGTACAGGTCGACCCTACCTTAATGTGATTAATAATAAATGTAAAAGATAATTAATCTGGATAATATTAATTATAATAATAATAATAATAATAATTATTATATTGTGACTTAAGAGAGGTCGGCCTTATTGAGCCAACAGACACTTCTATTGATAGGACAAGTCTAATATAAGTAAAGGAGGATTCCCCATTGTGGAATCATATCTTTCTTTTGAGTTTGAAAATTTCAGCAAGTACACTTCTTTGGGAAAAGGTGCGCACCTCTCTTGGGCGCTAGAGTTCTAGGGTTTGAGCACCCTCTTGTGGGCTAGGTCTTTCTTGGTGGTGAAGGTCTTTCTCTTGAAGAATATAGCAAAGGATTTGGCTGGTTTTCTTTCCTTGTTGAGAAGGGTTTCCCATGATACTTCTTGTGTTCTTGTGCATGGTGTTTCTTCTTGTGATCTTGGTTGCTGCAACATTCTTGTTTATGGTGAAGATAAATGCAAATTGAAATGAACTACATGCTTAACCTATCTTATTGAAAAATTAACACATATTGTAGGTTAGTTGCCTAAGACTTTATCATTAGGGAAGTTCTTTCATCGAGTTTTTTTTTTCCTCAGGTAATTGATCTGGCCTAACCAGGCATTTTAATTACCTTTGAGTTTTTCACTCACAATAATCCTCCAAAGTGGTGAAAGACATTTTAATGATCGAGCCCAATGGGTAGACTAGGGTCTAGGAATATTGTAAATGACCATGCTAGATATCTCCTAGAGTCTTGCGGAATTCTGTCGAGCCTAAGTAGTTTTATTTTTATTTTTTAAAATTACCCAATTAATGGTAATTTTATTTAAAATTGATGTAAAAATTTAAAAACTAGGTCCTAGGGGATTTTGATAGGGGTGAGTACTCAAAATAAATGGAATGAGACCCCCTACACCCTTGGACCATGTTTTAGCTCAATTGGACAATCTTTGCTAGGTCATTGTCCATGAGGACTCCAAGTTAGTCTTGAGTCAACAATTTAATTGCTTAATTTGGCTAAGTAAAAAATGCCAAAAATTGTAAAATAAGCAAAAAGGTTTGAGAGAGAGTGGAAAAGRTTTCCTAACCTTTTTTCTATGTTGGAAAAATAATTTTCCACTTAAAGAACCCCTCCTTGCTTAGCCAACAACTTAAAGTGGTGTTCCCTTGCTAATTGACATGTGAGAATTAAAAAGTTTAAGTGAAAAAARCCACCTAAACCCTAAATTCGCCCTCCTTGGTGTTTAACTTAATGTTTGACCATAGGAAAATGTGTTTTCCCCCTTTACACCTCACCCCTCAAACCCTAATTCACTACCAAAACCCTAAAAGTGACTCTTCCTTGACTTTGTCTATTTCTCTTGGATGTGTGACAATTGTAACTCATCCAAGAGGGTCTTTCTCCTCTCCCAAGTATAAAAGAATGCTCACCCCCTCTCATTTCACATCTATTCTCAGTGTATTGTTACTATACCCAAATCTCTCCCACTCTTCTCTCTCTCCCATCTTGCTCTCTTTCTATTCTCAAGCTTGTANCCACCTAAACCCTAAATTCGCCCTCCTTGGTGTTTAACTTAATGTTTGACCATAGGAAAATGTGTTTTCCCCCTTTACACCTCACCCCTCAAACCCTAATTCACTACCAAAACCCTAAAAGTGACTCTTCCTTGACTTTGTCTATTTCTCTTGGATGTGTGACAATTGTAACTCATCCAAGAGGGTCTTTCTCCTCTCCCAAGTATAAAAGAATGCTCACCCCCTCTCATTTCACATCTATTCTCAGTGTATTGTTACTATACCCAAATCTCTCCCACTCTTCTCTCTCTCCCATCTTGCTCTCTTTCTATTCTCAAGCTTGTAACAAGTATTTGCTCAAGCTTGCTTCTAATAAAAGAATCTTTGGAGGAAATCGTTGGCATTGGGAGTATTCTTGGTGCTTGGAATGGATCTACATTGGAGGTGACTTGTGTTATTGTCTTTTTAAGTTTTAGCATGTAGATCTAGTGTATGAGATCCAAGCAAAGTATTTTGCTTGGATAGATCTATGATAGTATTGTTGTAGATTTATTGAGTGGTTTATTATTGGTTTAGCAAAGTATTTTGTTATTGATTTTAAATCTACTCACCTTCTTCCTTGCCTTGCAGCTTGATCTCTTTTATTTGCAGGGCACTAAGGGTTGGAGAATGACAAATTTCAGATTTGGAAATTTGTCCCTTTACCCATTTAAAACCCTCTTAAGATTTCTGTTCTTTTCATACATATTTCTCTAACATTTTTGGGTATATTTATGTCATAGAATAGGTCTTATATCATCTATTATATGCTGTTTTTTAAGCTAAAAATTTATGGTTATTTCTAACAGAATTTTTTCCTAGTTTTTTGGTTGTTTTGCAGCATTTCCAGCAAGTTTTACTTGCTGTTTTTCTGCAGATCTGAAGCAGTTAAGGGGAGATGCTACTCATTTGGGGCCACAAATCATCAACAAACAACCTCCCAAGTAAGGGTATTGAATACCCTCTTCTTCTTCTACTTTCCTACATTGTAAGCAAGCTCAAAGAGAGTCTCTTAGGCTTGCATTTCGCAAGCATTTAAAAATTTATGCGTTTTTTTTTTTTTTTTGCCTACAACTGGCAAAGCTGCTTGGCTTTGCCACCCATGTTAAATCGTAAGGCTAAGATTTATAAGTAATTTTTCTGTTTTAAGCTTTTATTTTGTTTCCCCACTTATCCTTAAGACAAGGTTGTGTGGCTAGGTTTACTTGTCTTTCATTTCAAGTTAAGCTCTTTTATTTCCATACCCACTTTGACACAAAATCGGTAGGCTAGTCCTCCTCCTTGTGCCTTAGTTTATGTTGCCCATTTTTATGTCAAGTATTCTTTTGCCCCACTTGTCCTTAAGGCAAGGTTGTGTGGCTAGGATTGTCATTTACTTTCCAAGTTATTTTATTGCATTTCTTTAATTCTTTTGCCTACACCTAGCGAAGAGGCTTGACTTTGCCACCCATGCTATATCGTAAGACTTGTCTACAGTTTAGCTAGCAATTCTTTATCTTGTATATAATTGTTTAATCTCTAGTTTCTCTTTCTTTTCTTGTTTATCTTGCAAAGTCATTACATTGTTATCTCTTGCTTAAGTTGTGCAACTATCTAATTGGTTAATTCATCTTGTATCTTAAGCATATATCTTACACTTTGCAATTTCATTTCAAGTTGTTAATAATTGCAATCTAGACTAGGAGGATCAATTGATCTAGTTTAATTAGGCACTTTGGACTGATACAACTTTCGCCACCAAAAAGAGGGCTTGTGGAGGCTACAGGGGGTGCTAAGTCAGAGATGACTTCACGGCACAAGGTGTCCCCCCTACTTGAGCACCCAAGTTTTCCGGGTTGACCCGTGGAGCTAGGGTAAGGCCTTGTTTTCTTTGCTTATTGAGCACCTAACAATCTTTTTGGCCAAAGCAGTAAGAGTATAGGGGAAGTCACCTAGTTTAGGCTTGCAACTTCACTTCATCTAATCAAGGCTTAAAATTTATTCACACAATTTGTGCTTCAAGTCTATAATCTAAATCTAAGTTGTGTAAATCTTTACTTTCCTGCAACTTTACTTTCAAGCTCTCTCTTTCTTGCATTTACATTTCAGTTGGGCATCTCTATAGTTGAACGGTATATCCTTGAAGTTGCGCACTAGTCCTTGAGTAGCCTCTTCAGAAGTTGTGCATCTTTCTTTTGGCATCTAAGCTTTGTTGTAAGTTGTTTCCTTGTGGTGAATGTATCATTAAGCTAATTCTCCTTTAGCATATCTGCAAAATCTCTCAAGTGGTTAGTTCAATTATTATTTCATTGGTGAAGTAGATCTAACAAGTACCTTAGATTATTGTGCAAGTATCTAGTCACTCATTCTTTCATTTCTTTTGTAAATTGGCAATTAGTTTATTTCTTTGTACATTGTGTAGTCATCTAGCTATTCCTTATTCTTTGGTAGTTGTTGTAATCATATTTCATTTGTCCTAATTTGTAAAGTTATTTTTTGTATTTAGATCATTTCTTTACTTATTGTAATTTTAATTCACCCCTTGCCCAACCTTTATGCACTAGTCTTAGTTGACCTTAGGGAAAGGGCTAATTTTCATTTAAGGTGTGCATTGCATTGCTGCCTGTCATATAGGCTAGCTCCCCCTTACCTTAATAAACTAAAATTAACTCCTAGAATTCACTTAATAATTCACATAGTAACTAGGGTCTACCCCCCTTGGCTTCCCTAGGAGTAAGCCTAGACGGAAGAAGTCCAAATCGAGGTGACAAGTGGGTTTGGACTTAGGCATTGTGCCTCCAAGGACACACGAAGTGGATTGAGACTTTTCCACGTTTGTAGGTGTGTATAAGGACGACAACAGAGAGGAGGGGCTATATCCGCTCAATGTGGGCTCAACTGGTCAATCTGGCTCTCGACACTCCATGTCTGTTACTTGCGGGCCTTGAGACATCATCTCCTTTGTTACCCCTAGGCTGGGGGGTAACAGCCCCCACCTTTTCTGTGAGGATGATCTGTAATCCAAGCTGTACCATTCTAAACGAGAGTTTGGAACTTTCTTTGTTTAAAACCTTCAACATTCAGCTCCCAAAGAAAGTGGAGATGTGGCTTCTACTGGTGAAGAACATTGACAACTATGTACCTTAAATTATGGTAATGTATGAAAACACAATAGTTTGTTATATAATATATGGTAGTTTGTTGAATTTTAAATGGATGTGTATCACAGAAATCTTAGTGGTAAAAGGCAGTAATAGTAGCTTAGAGTAGGCGTCGTTCTTAAGGTGAATGGAAGCTTTATAATTCCTAAAAGAAATTGTGTGGGACATTTAGCTCAATTTCCTGCTGAATTCCAGTTTTATATGATTGCTCCCTCAATAGTTTGATTTGTTTATGGGGGTTTTATTGAGTTCTTGCTACTCTTTAAAAACTGCTCAAGCTATGACTGTTTATTGCAGGTCATTTTCTATGAGCAGGACTGGAATCCACAAGTTGACAAGCAAGCATTACAGCGTGCTCATCGCATTGGTCAGCTGCATCATGTCTTGGCAATAAGCATTGTAACAGAAAACACAGTTGAAGAGGTGAATTCATTTCTAGATCTGATAAACTTTTCTCTGCTTTCTGTTTTAAGATTGCAAACTTAAAATCATGTGTTGCATAATGTATGTAGACACTGACAAACTAAAGCACTTTTTAACAGGTGATTATGCAAAGGGCCAACAGAAAATTGCAGCTTAGTCACAATGTTATTGGCCATGATTATGCTGATCTTGAAGCACATGGATCAGAGGGTGTAGCAAGTGGTGATTTGAAGTCCATAATAATTTATGGCCTGCACAAATTTGATCCTTCAGACAACATAGAAGGAAGCTCGAGTGAAATGAATTTTAGCGAAGTGAAGAAGGTGGCTGAAAAGGTTCTGGGAAGACGTTATGCTTCTGCAGACTTGGACGACGAAGGAATTAAACTCCATTCACATGAAATGACAGGTGTTGATTCTATTTACACTTATGCTGGAAATGATGTATCATTGGGAAAATATGCGAAAGAAGTAGATTTAGACCATGGCAGAAATGCTGATCAAGCTGCATTTGAGGCTTGGATGAACAAAGCAAAGGATGGATCATTGAATAAGGATTTGAGTGACAATGTGAGAGGAAGAAAACGGGCATATTCACACGATGATAAAGAACTAGAGGAAGCTAGAGCTGAGAAGCGGAGAAAAGTGGAAGATAAAAAACATGCCAAATGGGAAGCTCTTGGTTATAAATCTTTAGTCGTTAAAGGTGAATCCGAGAGTCTGAGTGTTGAACAAAATTCAGACTGTGGGGAAGTACATTTTGTCTTTGGAGATTGTACAAATCCTATAAAAGGTCATCCTTCTGAAGCGACAATAATTTTTAGGTATGTATTTTCACTTCTAAAGAGTAAAGACGTGTTTTAAAGGAAGAAAAACTGTGAATAGTAGAATTAGAATGCTGGACTGTACTCTTCTTGTTTTTCTAAGCAGAACTGTATGATAGCCCAGCCTCTTGATTTCATACTTTCTTCATTAGGATTGTTCTGTTGCTTTCCATGTTTAAAATGAGGTTGTCGTGAAAACCCGTATTCCTATTTCCAATGTTTGATTTGCATCTATGCCATGAAAACATACCTTGAACTATATCTTGTGCCATTTCTTGGTTTGTATGGATAGTGATTGTCATAGGCTTGGCCTGAAGTTGCCACATTTGCCTTATGTTGCAAGTGATGATTTATGTTGAAATGCAATATATTTCACTTTTCTTTTAATTCCTGTCTAGATTTCTATTGGCTTTTATTAAGTTCACATATACGGTCATTATGCTCATTTATCTGTAAGAGCTGAGTTAATCTCATTGTTTTCATTGCATTAAACATAAATGTTGAATTTTATGCTGTTCACTATTTACTGATACATATAGAATAAATAATATAGTTTGCAGCATAACCATACCTCCTCGAGTTAATATCATTGAAACCTAATGAATTTGATGCAAAATGTTACCCAAGTCTTGGTTTTGGGCTTCTCTTTGGTTGGTGTCCATGTTATACTTGTGACATCTTACGGCTTGGACCTTGTTCTTTATGGCTCTCTCCTCTTCATCTTGTGTTTTTTTGCTTCTTAGGGTTGCTCGTGCACTCTAGACAGGCTTTCTCTTTGTTTTTTTAAATGTTGTCTCTTTGAGATGCTTTAGCACAACTAATGCTCACAACATTTTATTTTTGTACTTTTTGCAGTCCCCTTGGCCAAGTTTCGTCCCTTGTGGACATTAATATCTAAATTAAATTAAATTAATCCTTAGTAATGCATAGTTAGCTTAGACAAATTTATTTATCCAAATGATTGGTTACCCATTAAAGACCTTGATGAAAATGTTACCCAAGCCATCTGAAACATCTTTTTCTCCACTATCAACTGCTAAGCTCCCTATGTTTGTTGCACTTAACCTTACAATCTCTATGCCTATTTCTGTTGCTAATTTTTCCACCTCTGATATTCCTACTTCTATTTACTTTTCAGGTTTAGATCTATTGATGTTGTAATTGAGACATTGACATAGTGGAGGTGTGGTATGCCCAATTCTCCACAAAGTCCTATGTGTAGTGACCTACAGGATGTTACATGGAGACAACACAAGTTTACTAATGGTTACACCTCATATTGTATGAGGTTCCACATTGTGATTTTCATCACATTTGTGGAGATTTGCAGCTGGTATGTTGGAGCGTTGGACTGAATTTCAGGGAATACATATGCATGGAGCCCTTTCTCTTCATGGCATTATATGATTTGATGGAGATCTTTGGTTGGGGAAGCGTCACTTCTCCTTGGTTGGATGATTGTGCTTGCTGGTTTGGTGGTCTTCTCACATGTTCTTGCCTTGTTGATCACCCCTTGGTTTCATATTTGATGATTATCGAGCATGCTATCTCATTATGGTGTGGTTTTGGTGAACTTGTTTATCTTGGATGTGCTACATCTTGTTCTTGGGTGAGAGTTCTAGCCCCCCAAGGGGTTAGATAATGGTGTTAGGAGGTAGATGTTTCATGACGTTGTTAGAACTTCCTAGTTACTTTAATATGGTGATTTTGTATTATCCGTGTCACTAGGAGGGGGTGTTCTACATGATCGTCTTGTGTTGGATTTGTGGTGGGGACATTATTGATGATTGGATGGTTTAGCATTTCTATTGTCCCCTTCTCTTATGCTGTTGATGTGGTTGGATGTGTGTTCTGGTAGTGCACTTTGCCTTGGTGGGATTTCCCTAGGTGATATGACTTGATATTGTAACATTTGCTAGACATCACCTAGGTGTAATGTGTTTGATGATGTTAGTACCCTTGTGGATGTATTAATATTGTAACATTTGCTACACATTAGTTAGGTGGAATGTGTTTGATGATGTTAGTACCCTTGTGGATGTACTTTTTCCTAAGAATGAGTTAGAGTGGGGGGGTACTACATACATCCTTGACGATCAAGACTTTTTTAAGGCTGGATGGGGTATTAATTATGTCACAGTCTTTTGGTGGTGTGCCTTACGTTCAAACATAGGTTGAGATTTTATTTTGCCATTGTGTTGTTATTGTTATCGCAGGATTTGTACTTATGCAAAGTCCAACACAATACCCCAAATCTTATGTAAATATGGAAGATCCTACCACTGTCACCTTAGTAAGAACTTCCCTCGTTTTAGTGATGGATGAGGTCCACCACAAGGGAGGCTTCCTTGGTGACCTCAAGGGATCAAAGTAGCAAGTATAGTAGCCAAGCCTACCGCCCCTTCTCTTCATCATCGAAACATTGGTCTTGGTCAAGTTAGTAGAAGAGGTACGAAATTATTCGACTACCTGCCCGGAACAAGAACACTTTACAACATATATATGATTATTTCCAAGTCCAAACATGTAATTGATACCTATTTAAGACACTAGACAAGATAAGTTGCAATGGCTGATACAAATTTGCAGCAGTAAGTAATTATATAACAGCAGTAAATGATTTGTAACAAGAACAACAATTAATGCTCAAAAATGCAACAATTGACCATGAAAACTTGGCATATATCCACTAGAATATTATCCAATTGTTTAAGGCAATTTCTTAATAAGTCAGGCTACCTTTAGAAGAGTGTATGCAGCAAATAAGAGTGTTTTCAGATGGCTGTAGCAAACTTTTGTAACAACAATCCAATGAGTTTGCCAATGTTAGTGTTAGTAGAGTAAGTAGAAAACTTGAAAGTGTTGAGAAAATGAGTGTATCAATCAATTCACCATGAGAATGATTTGAGGCTAGTGCCTTTCAAGGGTTATGGAGTCTTAAAATAGAAAATGCAACTAAGCTTGAAACTTGATCTAGTTGCAACCTGTTATAGCGCAAGTTGTAGGTTGGGCAAAGCCTGACCCAACCACAAAAGTAAGTGCTACAACTTGGGAATCCTACAGCCAATGTCACCTTGATGTAGGTCCCGCGCTTCAAGGGTGACTAGGTCACTCTAGGGAGGCGATCCCGGTGACCCTAGGGGGAATGAGATGAGGATGGATAGAGATGGAAGTGGAGCCCCTAGAGGTCAAGTCTAAGTGGAGTGAGATATGGGAAGAGATGCCTTGTAAGTCAATTGATTGTTGCCCCAAAGGTATGGTACTTCTCCGGATGATTGTACCTGCCCGAGACACACGAAAATCCAACTTGCAATGATATATGTTAGTATGGATCAACAAGTTAAGCTTGCTGTCCCTAATTTTGCAGTAGTAGATGACAATTTATATAAGGAAATGAAGCATCTAAATCAACACACAAAGATCTAAACTAGTTAAGCAAATCAACATCAAGATTAACAATGAATATAGGCTGAAAAATGGCACTTAAAAGGCAAGAAAAGATGGCTGTTGTAAACATGTATTTTCTGCAGAAAATTGCAGCCTAATGGCTGTAGATTTCAGTCACTTATATCAGCAATTTATACCATCAAAATATGCCAACAATCAGCCCAAAAGTTGCGCCTTCGTTAGTAGAGTAAAAGAGCGAAATTTAAGAGTTAGTCTAGGGCTAGTTTAGGAGTTAGGATTAGTTATCTATCTAGGTTAGATCAGCCCTAATGGCTGTAGGTTAGGGTTTGTAACAAGCAAAGTAGTGGGAGAGAGAGGATGACCTAGTAGCGGAAGACTCCTCTCAATGTTGTAAACCAACTTCAAGCAAGTGATCTTTCAAAAGACGAAAATTCACATTTCCCAAGGCAATGATTTTATATCTCCAATGCAAAAAAATAGGTGACTAGTGCGTTTACTATTGGGTTAATGGTGTCAAATAAATGAACTAGAGACGCTACTTCCTTGGGGGTGTAAATCCTCTTACTTCCAAAGGTAAGTATCTCTAGTTAGGGTTTGAGAATGAGGGGTGTAAATCCTATTACTTCCTCAAACAAGCCCTTGCAACATCAATGAACTTTAAGCAATAAATGATGAAGAGTAGAGTGGGGGTGTAAATACTCTTACTTCCCACTTAGCTCCTAGCACAACAATCCTTGACTTGAAAAAAATGATAGCAAAAGAGTAAAAGACCATACCAAAATCAAGAAAGATGCTAAGATAATCCACCATAAAATCTAGAAAGTGTTAGCAACATTACTTGTCTTCGGCATAGGGATATCCGGGTCTGCAGGTTGCACGAGAAGTGCCCAAGCGCAGCACACAGAAGAAGTCCTTTTCGGACTTAAAATCAAGCGAGCAGGCATATCATTCTTCAGCGGAAAGGATTCAGCGACAGAGCATAGCAGCGATTGATGGGTAATTGCAGATTAACCGAGTCGCGTCAAGTATAGCGCTAAAAGTTTTAAGGAAGTCAACGGTCGGAATCCTTCGGGAGGCACTCGCGAAGTTACGAGGGCCGTTGATCGCAAGCAGTTCAAGCGCAGTGTTATTTCTCGAGCTCGAGGTTCGTGAGTTCGAAGGGCGGACCATATCCCTTCGGTTGCGCGAGATTCCGAGTTACGAAAAGTGTCCGGAGGAGGTCAACCGTCGCTGACCATCGTGTCTCGGGACTTCGTGAAGGGAGAATGCCAAAGTCTGATACTCCAACTCGCAAGGTCACGAGTAGCGAGAGGCGCTAGTACTTGGGCCCTAGCCAACGGTTACATATGGAGAGCGTTGACCACAAAGGGAGCCCTGCCCGTATCGCCGTCTCGGGAAGCGGTAGTTGAAGAAGAGGAACCAAGGGTCTCCGACTCGCGAATCGCGAAATGAAAAGCACTTTTAATGACGGGCCCACAGTATCGCCGAAAGTGTTCCAGGCCGTCCGATCAAAAGAGGGGTACGTGATGCGCGATTAAGTTCTCTCGCCCCTTCGCGCATCGCGACTTCAAAGAGCAAGGATCAACCTCCTCCCAACCTCGAGGCACGAAGCGCCGAAAGCGCCCAAGGGCGGGCCCACAATATCGAGGAGCAGTCTCAGCCGTCCATCTAAAGGGGACACCTGGTGCGTGATTAGGCTCCCCGCCTTCTCGCCCATCGCGATTTCGAAGCGCAAGAAGCAGCTCCCTCATATCCCCGATGCGCGAAGTGACGAGAGCATCCAGAACCTGGGGCCCGCAGCAGCGTCGGGTGAATTTAGGACCGTCAGATTTGAAGGACGCGTGGCGCCAGATTAAGTCGTCTCGGCGTTTCGCTCATCGCGATTTCAAGAAGCATGGATTAGCCCCTTCATATCCGCGAACGCCGAAAACACCTTTGGGATAAGCACGTGGTCACAGCCTGTGGTCACTTGTGAAAGAAAAGAGCTGCTCAGGAAGGGCCGAAGGCGTCGTGTATGTTCACAGAAGGAATTACCGTGATCTCCAAGTGCCATTTGATCCGACCTCGGTCCTGGTTTTCGCTTGGAGTAAATGAAGGCGAGAAAGGGTGGCTGAAACCTCTCCTTATTCATTAAATGCGAGGAATGGAGGGTCTGGCAAGCGGACTGCTCGAGAGGGTCCTGTGTACCCATTTTTTCAGAGAAGCCATGCCGGGTTCTCGACTAGCCGGAGGAGGTCTGCACACGCTAACTCGGCATTTACTGGTTCAGCTACTCCTCCCCTGCAAAGGCCATGCGAAGTTAAGGAGGCGTCTGACGAACGACTTCCGCCCGAAGATTGATTGAAGAGACGCTACGCCTTGAAGGGCGAGCGCGCCTCTGTTGGGCAAATCTGCCCAAGTATATGTACTCAGTTTTTTGCATTTTTGAAGGTATCGATGGTAGAGCGAAGCTCCCGATTGTAAAGTTTTAGCACACTCTAGTTCTCTGGTTATGCATTTGTATGTGAGATTTCTTGTTTTATGACAGACAGTCTTTCTTACTCCATCTAATTTTCATCTTATGCTGAGAGAGTTCGTGAACGACTGATTCTTGCGAATTATTGCAATCATGTTATGATAAAGGATTTATTGTTGCATTGTTGTATTCTCCGGTGTTTTGTGTTTGAATGTAAGAAGATCTTGCGTTTAGATGCCTTCTCCTACAGTTTGTTAGAAACTTGATGTTTACGACAGACCTTTGCATCTCTCTGATACAAGTCTTCCTCCTACTCACCCTTACTACAACTCACTGTCTGAAGTTTGATCAAGACCTCACCTGCCCACGCCTACGTGGCCTAGTTTCGTAGTTAGAACCACATCGTTTGAGTTAACCTCCATTTGATCACCCCATTAAACAAACGTGACAATAAACTGATGGGCGTCGGGCTCTGCTCCTGCTGCAATCCAAGGGTGACTTCTGACGGTAACATTTCTTGCGCCGTTGCCGGGGACGAAGTTGAAGATTTTCCCTGGGCAGAACGACATTGATCCTCTGATTCTGAAGGTGCATCAGACATCAGAGCCCTTAAAGATTGCTACTGTGCACCTGGCGACTCCACTGTGGTGACTCCATTGTTTCCACTTCACTGTTTCAGCTGTGGCTACTGTTGGCACACCTGAAAGATAACCTAGAGGAGCTTTCTCGAGAAGGTTTCAGCGGCTGCTTTCTCAGCCTGAGAAGCTTCCTAGGGTAACGACAACGTTAGGATCTGGCCTTTGATGGTGAACAAGGACCAGACACATTCGAAGCTGCGCATCTTTCACCTGGTGACTCCATGATTCAAGGATCGATTGGCGACTCCACTGGTTCGATATGGAGAAAATCCTTGCTCGTGGGTTTGCTCCTTTTAATTTTTCTGCTATTCCTGGTTTTCCTAATGTTGCCCCCTCTCTGAATGGATGGGGCGATTATTTGCCCATATTTGGAAAATGTGAAGAGGACAACCCTGCTTAGCACCTCAGTGAGTTTCATGAACTCATGCGTCAGTGGGAGATACATCATGAGGATGTATTACTTAAGATGTTCATGTTCTCGTTAGCAGGGGATGCACGTAAATGGTATCATTCTTTACCCCCTGCTAGCATTTCTTCACTCTCAGAGTTTCATGCAGCTTTCATCGCCTATTGTCAGGAGTTTTATCCCTCCGAGTTAATTTGTCATAACTATGGTGAGGGATACCACAACTCTGTACAAAATGAAGCTATTTTTGACATAGGTTGTGAGGATAATCCTGACGACCTGGATCAGAAATCATTCCTTTCTCCTCCCCATTCGTCTGCATCAAAGGAGTGTTATGGAAGTGATGAAGATCCCATGGAGGAAGAAGACACCCTGAGTGAGCTGAGGGAACAGGTGAAGTATCTCTCTGTTCAATTAGAAAGGTTGAAATCTGAAGACTGTGCAGAGGATTTTCCAGCCTGGGAGGAAGAAGATGACCTGAGTGAACTAGTGGAGCAGG
>SNQJ01S0174129.1:22559-45116 GCA_010110895.2 Picea sitchensis | reverse complement strand
GTCATTATTACTTTGGGGGGTCATCTCTACAGAATACCAGAGATAGTTCCAACTATTGTTCCACCTAAAAAGTGTCGCAAGGTAGTATCTCATACTGCAAAATTCATCTTCTTCACAATCTGTTCAAAAGGCGAACAGAAGGACACAACAACCACTGCAGTCTCTCCCCCTACACCTTCTATCCAACAGAAGCAGGTCGACAAGGTTGCAGCAAAGCGCAAAGATTCCTTCTGCACACCTTTCTCTCATGTAGCTCGAATTGTTGAACAACCTCAACTTCAACAGGTTCATGACAGACTTCCACAAACTAAGCAACGCGACGTCTCCAACAATACAAGCAGCTCACCCAGATGCAGATCAAGCAAACACTTGTCCCTCTCCCTCGGAAACTCAAAGCAATGGAGACCATTTCTTCCTAAGGAGGGAGGATTTATCTAGGTGGATATCGGTGGCCACCCACCTTTTCCAACTGGCTTAAAATAGTTTTCTGGCAATTTTGGCAATTTACTATTTTTAGTAGGTTTCAACTTTCGAGGCCATTTTGAGGGCCTAAATGAAGGTTTTTCGAGATCGAGTTCCTAAATGATAGACAAAGGCATGATTGATCCCCCAAAATGAATCTCCTCAACGATACCTTTCCAATGAGCTATCATACGCCTAAAACGGAGATCGTATATAAAAGTTACGACCCCGAGAAGTTGATGTACTAACTTACCCAAACGGGGCGCTTCTCTCCTAAGGTTAGGTTTTTGGATGTCTAGGACTTTTGGCACTCCTGTTTATTGTAAAAATGCCTCTAGAGCCTCATTGTAATCATCTTCTTGCGAATGCGAGTAGCCGTCACATCTCTTCTTAGAGATAAGCTACCACCATTCTAGCAAATCTTTCACTCTGTATTTTTACAGTCTCTGAACATTTATTTGATTAATAGAAATTGTGTATTACTGTATATCTGTGTTTATGGTTGCATATCTGATACATTTATGTTATATTATTGAATATCTGCAATGTCTCTGTGCATTTCTTTATTATATCTCCGCTCTCATTTCATGCCGAAAATAATCTGGATCAGTGGTATCATAGCATGCTACTCTTGATCAATTTTTTATTTCATGTCCCCAACGAGGTATGAGTATAGAAAGTTGGGTCTCGAGCTTGTCTCTCTTGAAGACAATGTCTCCCGCACACCCAAGAAACCGTTAATGGTGGAAGAAAAAAAATGACGGAGCAGATGATCCTATCAATCTGTTGCTTGAGCAAGCTCTCACACGACAGAGGGACGAAATGATGGAGAATTTTTCCCACATCCTTCAACGCCTACCAATAGCATCAGGCACATCTTCATCAAGTGGCCACTTTGGAGGCACCTCGCCTTTCAAGGTACAAGTTAATTTTGATATTCCTATATTTGAAGGACAGATAGATGTAGAAGCCCTAGAAAAATGGTTAACTCTGCTAGAAGGTTATTTCTCTGTTCACAATTTGTCCAACAAAGAAAAGATCACCTTCGCACTCCTTAAAGCTGTCCCTCATGTCAAACATTGGTGGGAAACTTACTGGGAACAAAGTTCCACAGAGGAGTCTGAAATATATGGGGTCGATCCCACTTGGTATTTTTTTGTGGATGCGGTAAAAGAACAGTATTACCCTGTTAGCAACTATGAGGACCAGTACATGAGATAGACCACACTGTGGCAAGAGAGGGGCCAAGCAGTTTCAGATTTCACCAATACCTTCCATACATTGCACACCAAGCTGGGTATCAAAGACTCCGAGCGACATTTGGTTCTGAAACACCGTGGGGCTCTACACAAATACATCCAGACTGAAATGGATTTTCTGGACATCTCATCACTCGGTGTTGCTTATCGATATGCTGTTAAAATTGAGAAGAAATTTAAGCACTAGAACAAACGGGAATTCAGGTCTGCAAATCCGCAACAACCAAAGTATGACAAAGACGGCCTTAACAAATAGTCTCCCGAAAACTAGTCCAAGACCCAGGAAAAGAAGGGTCATAGGAAGACAAAGACGGACACCGAAAAATGGTGTGATTTCCACAAAATCCCCCGGAACAACACCAATGAATGTCGCTCAAAACAGTCATTGGTGGCTGAGATCAAAGACATTGAGTTGAACCCTGATTCAGAATCCAATTCTGAAAACACTGGTAACGGAAAGATCATTGAAGCAAACCCCACTGTTATTGTCGCAACCACATCAATTCAACTAGAAGAACCAACATATCCCGAAGAGGGGGAGCGTCTTTTTCATTCACAAATGTGGGTGAAGGGGACCCCGCTACATTTTATTATTGATAGCGGAAGCCAGAAGAACCTCATCTCAGCAAAAGTCGTCAAATAGTTGGGATTGTCAACAACACCACACCCACATCCATACAACATCGGGTGGACTCTCCAAGGACGAGATCTCCATGTCAGCCAGCAATGTTGATTCTCATACGGCATCCAGCCCCTCAACGATGAGGTATTATGTGATGTTTCCCCACTGGATGTCTGTGATGTTCTCTTGGGCCAGCCATATATGTGGAAGCGCCATGTTGTTTATGAGTCTTGACCCTGCAGTGTCATTGTTACTTTGGGGGGTCATCTCTACAGAATACTAGAGGTAGTTCCAACTATTGTTCCACCTAAAAAGTGTCACAAGGTAGTATCTCATAATGCAAAATTCAGCTTCTTCACAATCTGTTCAAAAGGCAAATAGAAGGACATTGCAACCACTAGAGTCTCGCCCCCTACACCTTCTATCCAACAGAATCACGTCGACAAGGTTGTAGCAAAGTGAAAAGATTCCTTCTGCACACCTTCCTCTCATGTAGCTTGACTTGTTCGACAACCTCAACTTCAACAGGTTCATGACAGACTTCCACAAACTAAGCAGTGCGACGTCTCCAACAATACAAGCAGCTCACCCAGATGTAGATCCAACAAACGTTTTTCCCTCTCCCCTGAAAACTCAATGCAATGGATACCATTGCTTCATAAGGAGGGAGGATTTATCCAGGTGGATATCGGTGGCCACGCACCTTTTTCGAACGGCTTAAAATAGTTTTCTGGCAATTTTCGCAATTTACTATTTTTAGCAGGTTTCAACTTGCGAAGCCATTTAGAGGGCCTAAATGAAGGTTTTTCGATATCGAGGTCCTCAATTATAGCCAAAGTCATGATTGATCCTGTACAATGAATCTCCTCAATGATACGTTTCCAACGAGCTATCATACGCCTAAAACGGAGAACGTATGCAAAAGTTACGACCACTAGAAGTTGATGTACTAACTTACCCAAACGGGGCCCACATGACTTTTGCAACTTCATCTCCTAGGGTTAGGTTTTTGGATGTCTAGGACTTTTGGAATTCCTGTTTATTGTAAAAATGCCTCTAGAGCCTCATTGTAATCATCTTCTTGTGAATGCAAGTAGTCATCACATCTCTTCTCAGAGCTAAGCTGTCACCATTCTAGCGAGTCTTTCACTTTGTATTTTTACAGTCTCTGTACATTTCTTTGATTAATAGAAATTGTGTATAACTATATATCTGTGTTTATGGTTGCATCTCTGATACATTTATGTTATATTATTGAATATCTGCAATATCTCTGTGCATTTCTTTATTACGTCTCTGCTCTCATTTCATGCCGAAAATAATCCGGATCAGTGGTATCAGAGCAGGCTGATCTTGATCGTTTTTTTGGTGCATGTCCCCGACGAGGTCCGAGTATAACAAGTTGGGTCTCGATCTTGTCTCTCTTGAAGACAATCGCTCTCGCACACCCAAGAAACCCTCAATGGCGGAGGAAAAGAAAAATGACGGAGCAGACGATCCTATCAATCTGTTGCTTGAGCAAGCTCTCACGCGACAGAGGGACTAAATGATGGAGAATTTTTCCCACATCCTTCAATGTCTGTCGATAGCATCAAGCACATATTCATCAACTGGCCACTTTGGAGGTACCTCACCTTTCAAGGTACAAGTTAATTTTGATATTCATGTATTTTAAGGACAGATAGATGCAGAAGCCCTAGAAAAATGATTAACTCTACTAGAAGGTTATTTCTCTGTTCACAATTTTTCCGACAAAGAAAATATCACCTTCGCACTCCTTAAATCTCTCCCTCAAGTCAAACATTGGTGGGAAACTTACTGGGAGAAAAGTTCCACAAAGGAGTCTGGAATATATGGGGCCGATCTCACTTGGGATTTTTTTGTGGATGCGGTAAAAGAACATTATTACCTTGTTGGCAACTATGAGGACCAGTACATGAGATGGACCACACTGCGGCAAGAGAGGGGCCAAGAAGTTCCAGAATTCACCAATACTTTCCATACCTTGCGCACCAAGCTAGGTATCAAAGACTCCGAGTGACATTTGGTTCTGAAATACCGTGGGGCTCTACACAAATACATCCAGACTGAAATGGATTTTCTAGACATCTCATCACTCGGTTTTGCTTATCAATATGCTGTTAAAATTGAGCAGAAATGTAAGCACCAGAACAAACGAGAATTCGGGTCTGCAAATACGCAACAAACAATGTATGACAAAGCCAACCTTAAAAAACAGTCTCCCGAAAACCAATCCAAGACACAGGAAAAGAAGGGTCACGGGAAGATAAAGAAGGACACCGGAAAATGGTACGATTTCCACAAAAGCCCCTGGCACAACACCGATGAATGTCACTCAAAACAGTCATTGGTGGCCAAGATCAAAGACAAGGAGACGAACCCTGATTCAGAATCTGACTCTGAAAACACTGGTAAAGGACAGATCATTGACACAGACCCCACTGTTATTGTCGCAACCACATCAATTCAACCAAAAGAACCAACAGATCCCGAAGAGGGGGAGTGCCTTTTTCATTCACATGTGTGGGTGAAGGGGACCCCACTGCATTTTATTGTTGATAGCAGAAGCCAGAAGAACCTCATCTCAGCAGAGGTCATCAAACAGTTGGGATTGTTGACAACACCACACCCACAGCCATACAACATCGAGTGGCCTCGCCAAGGACGAGATCTCTGTGTCAGCCAACAATGTCGATTGTCATATGGCATCCAGCGCTTCAAGAATGAGGTATTATGTGATGTTTCCCCACTAGATGTCTGTGATGTTCTCTTGGGCCAGCCATATATGTGGAAGCGCCATGTTGTTTATGAGTCTCGACCCCGTAGTGTCATTGTTACTTTGGGGGGTCATATCTACAGAATACTAGAGGTAGTTCCAACTATTGTTCCACCTAAAAAGTGTCGCAAGGTAGTATCTCATACTGCAAAATTCATCTTCTTTAGAATCTATTCAAAAGGCGAACAGAAGGACATTGCAACCACTACAGTCTCACCCCCTACACCTTCTATCCAACAGAAACAGGTCAACAAGGTTGCCAAAAAGCGCAAAGATTCCTTCTACACACCTTCCTCTCATGTAGCTCGACTTGTTGAAGAACCTCAACTTCAATAGGTTCATGACAAACTTCCACAAACTAAGCAACGCGACGTCTCCAGCAATACAAGCAACTCACCCAGATGCAGATCCAGAAAACACTTTTCCCTCTCCCCCAGAAACTCAACACAATGAAGACCATTTCTTCCTAAGGAGGGAGGATTTATCCAGGTGGATATCGGTGGCCACCCACCTTTTCCAACTGTTTTAAAACAGTTTTCTCGCAATTTTGGCAATTTACTATTTTTAGCAGGTTTCAACTTTCGAGGCCATTTTGAGGGCCTAAATGAAGGTTTTTCGATATCAATCTCATCAATGATAGCTGAAGGCATGATTGATCCTCAAAAATTAATCTCCTTGACGATACCTTTCCAACGAGCTATCATACGCCTAAAACGAAGATCGCATGCAAAAGTTACGACCCCGGGAAGTTGATGTACTAACCTACCCAAACGGGGCCCACATGACTTTTGTCGCTTCATCTCATAGGGTTAGGTTTTTGGATGTCTAGGACTTTTTGGCATTCTTTTTTATTGTTAAAAGGCCTCTATAGCCTCATTGTAATCATCTTCTTGCGAATGCGAGTAGCCGTCACATCTCTTCTCATAGATAAGTTGCCACTATTCTAGCGAGTATTTCACTCTGTATTTTTACATTCTCTGTACATTTCTTTGATTAATAGAAATTGTGTATTACTGTATATCTGTGTTTATGGTTGCATCTCTGATACATTTATGTTATATTATTGAATATCTGCAATATCTCTATGCATTTCTTTATTATATCTCCACTCTCGTTTCATGACAAAAATAATCCGGATCACCTTTAAAGGCTTATGTGCCACCTCCTCGTCCATATACAACATATCAGGTGTTATAATGAAGTTTTCACTCCCCTGCATCATGATCTGGACTGTTTCCCCTACTGGCACTCCTTCCATAGTCTTCATTGGTGTGTCTTTCTATTTCTTCTCTTCCCTGATCTTTAATTTCTCCAGTGAAGTTCTTACCTCCTGCACCTGCTCAAAAATTGAAGCCCTATACTTCTCGACGATCTCCAAAAGTTCTGACAATCGATCCTCAATTGTTGTGTCTACTATCTCAACATCATCTGTTGTCAGTGATGTGTCAGGTTGTGTTTTATGGGCCTTTGTCTTCTTCCTAGAGCCACTTTCTTGCTCTGTTGTTCTCTTATTTTGGGCATCTGATGACTCAGATGTCTCTGGAATCTGTGTATCCATGCTTGTCCCCTACCCAATTTATTTTTCCACAGGTATATCCTATGTCTCTGTCCTTTCTTCTTCTACGCGCACCTATTCTCTTGTAACTCCTGGTGTCTGTCCTATGCACGGTGTCCTTTGTGTGGAACCACCCTATGGTTTCTTCTACCTCTTGCGTTTCTTTTGAGTTGGGTTGCTTCCCCCCACTTGGCCTTGTGAGCCATTCTTATTTTTGCTCACATCGTTTTTGCATGTCTACTGCACATGGACTGTTTTGTCCTACGTTTGATTCTATACTGTTGGCATTATTTTTGGGATTGCTGACACTTCCCATTCCTTATGCCACTCCTGGACCTCGATTTGTATATTTTGTGTCATCATGCAATAGCTTAGTTGTAGCCACTCCTTGGTTGGATCCCTCTTCACCTGCAACCACATGCTATGGCCCGTTGCCTGAAAGTTGGCAATTTGTCCATACTCTTGGACTCTCTTAGGGGAAACCCTCCATGTGTCAACTAAGTGGTTCTCGATCTCCGAAAAGTATAGAGTGAATACATCGTTGTTCACTTTCTTTTTCTTTGTGTCTGTTTTTCTCCTAAGATAAGTGTAGCAGGTTGCACCACACTTTTCTACTCTCTGCAGGAACATACTATATGTCGGTTCTTTCCACCCTAAAATTTCAATGAGGATTATTAACCACGAGTAGTGGAACTCAGAGCCCCAATACTGTGTGTCCTTACAATCCTCCAGGAAAGAATTGAATAAATAAGGGGCCCAACTCATCAAGCTCCCCTTTGTGCACTGCACTACAGCCGCTACTACTCTTGATGGTACTTCCTCCTTCTTGAATTTTCGCATTAATTTACACCCTAGCATCCTTGTAGCAAATCTCATCACATGATCATTTATGTCGCTCATCCTGATTCCCCTATTTCCTCTATCTGTGTCATACTTCACCTTGATTTCATCAGAGATAGCCTTTACTTTAGTTTTATCTTCCAGATATTTCTCTGTCTTCTCCCCATCCCTGGGTACCCCAGTGATTGTATCTATTAAATCCACATTGATAGGAACTGACCTATCCATCCACAAAAATCTTCCATGCACCCTTGCTAGGAGTTGTTTCACACACCCATCGATGTGTTTACCGTGCCCAAAATGCGGTATGTCTAGCAAATTCATAATCCCAGTGTTGTAGAGTCCCAAAATTGACTGCATAGGCTCCAACAGTAGCACCTGATGGGCCCTCTCCTCTACTCTCCATGTAATTGTGTTGCGCCAAATCCGAGAATTTGGCTGTGTCTGCCACGTCGTGGCCTGAGTACTTCATAGTGTTTACTCCTCCTACTATATCATCATCTTTTTTTATTCCCTCTGGGATTTTTGGCATTACTATTTCTAACTCCGCCTGTGTGCACGGTATGCCTTACGCACTACTTTCAGCTCGATCTTTCTTCTTTCCTTGCGGGAGTGATGCCCTAACCTATGGTACGCCCTCATTCTATGTTTCTTTCTCTTCTTCCAACTCCAAGCCCTACTGCGCTAAACCCATGGCATGTTCTTCATGTTGTGGCCCTTTTCCCCTGGACGCACTGGATTCTATCATTTTCGCGTCCTCCTCATGCTACCCAACCTCCTATGATGGGTTTCCTTCTTCCTCGACCTATGTGGTAGTAGGCTCATAGTCTGGGGTATGAATTTTATCGACATACATGATTGTCGACATGTCCTCTATCCCTGTTTGTGTCACCTGAGCATTGATTCTCGTATTTCGACTGGCCCTGCTCAACGCTCCAACTCATGGTGGTGACATCTTGTTAAGATTCATATTGTTGATCTATAATTCTCAACCTTCTCTGCCAAATTCTCACTCTCACACGCTTAAATTTTTCTCTTCGTTCTTCTCCTTGGATAAAAACACAAATGACGACATTTCCCCCCTTTCTGACCTTATAGGTGGGATGATGTATTGACAATTGTTTCGCACTTACAATTTTCACTTTTTCATATGCACTTCACTTTTTTTGTATGTCCTCTATTTTCCAACGCGCAGTACCTTCAACATTGGTTTTTCTGCGATGCATTGTTAATGCTAACAAATCTGTTACATAAAAAACCCTCTAATATTCTTCTATCTTTTTTTCTTTTTGGTATCTTTCTTCTTTTTATAAACTTTTGTCTTTTTCTTTTAACATCTACTATATACAATATGTACAATCATACCTCCTTTCTTTGTTTTTACCTCAGATTTTTAGATTGACTGTCTTGATACAATTTCCATTGACTTCCATTCACAATGACCTTTAACACCACACAATAATCAATGAAGATGTCAATTCCAAACCTATGTTATAACATGACCTTTAACACCACACAATAAATAATCAATGAAGATGTGAATTTCAAACCTATGTTATAACATGTGGTTATTTAACTAAATGACCTTTAAGACCACACTATAATCAATGAAATGTCCCCTCCAAGCCTATGTTATAAATAAATGATCTAATCACAAATGATAATGAACACACCACCCATTAATAACCAAGGATAATTTTGACCTCTCATACCACGTGGCTATTTAAACCATTAATCTTTAACACTCCACTTCGACCCAATGAAAAAATTGTCCTTCAAAGCCAATGTGATGAAACAAATGAACTAATAACTTGTGAGGGTGAACTTAAGAGGAGTGACTAACATCAATTTTTTATTTACCTTTCAACTTTAATAATTAAAGACAAATGGGAAGGTATTAAAAAGCTAGGAAGGTATTCATTCGCTAAGAAGATGGCACATGATTTTTATTTTTTTTGACCAATTATTAATGGATTCTACTTTATTTGTTAAACTACACAAAGGTGTCGATGGTTTTGGGTTACAATCTTGGCTACCAAGATGAGAAATTGAGCATATCACTATGAAGCTCTTGGAACGTACTTCATAGTAAAGTGGAAGTGTCATTTCCAAAACTTGGAGGGCATATCACTATGAAGCTCTTAGAACGTACTTCATAGTAAAGTGGAAGTGTAATTTACAAAGTGGAAGTGTCATTTACAAAACTTGGAGCTGATAAGTAGAAAATTTTTTATTGAAAAAAATTGTTATCTCTACGTTTGGATAAATCCAACTAAAAGTTGATAAAAATTAGTAATTTGTTCCTTTGGGACCTAAAAGTAGATGTGTGGTCAGTCATGAGAAATCCATCTATGTATACTTTATTTTTAGAGTGTTTATTCTATGATTTATAATTGATAATTAGACATCTTGAATGTATGGATTTCTTGTGAACTATATTTTGATTTTATATCATAAAAATGTTGATACATGATTAGATAGTTAAATGATCATATTAGAACGAGGAAGTGTATATTTTTTTAAAAAACAAAATATAATTATTTTATTATTTTGAAATTAATATAAAATGAAATAAATTATTTTGAAAAATAATTTTTCAATAAAATTAAAATAATTTATATATGAATAGGATAAACTCTATGCTAAATTTTAGATGTGTCTCATCTAAGTGTCATATGAATATGATAAACTCTATGCCAAATTTTAGATGTGTCTCATCTAAGTGTCATAAAAATTATGACAATTGTTATATTCCAAAAAAAAAAAAAATTCAAAGAGGCTAACATTAGCATTTTCACAAATGAACTCTTTTTTTTTTTTTTAAGAAACTTGAGTCATTGGGCATTGCAAGATGATCGTCAGTATGGGAGTGTGTTGGCATTGAACACAAGACTATAATTGTCTTGCAATAATGCTTGAAGAAGGGCTACAAAATCATGTTTAATTGATGCCAAAACTACTCAAAAGGTGTTTAGATGCAAATTTAACTTCTTCGATCGAAATAGAATCACTACATGAGTGCAATTTGAGGTGAACATATACTAGTAAATTGGTATTGTTTACATCTTGTCACTAAAAGTTTGTAACCAAGGGGGTTTTCTCATGAATTGATTTAATGACATAGCCCAACGAAGAGAGAGAGAGAGAGGGAGAAGAAGGGACAAAAATACTACTAAAACTAGTTCTTGACCATTGTTATGTGCATATGTTACAATATTGCATCCAAATACACTTATATAATCAACACCTAGCTAACATAAATCAAAGCAACAAGTGGCGTCAATAGTGTGAAAGAAACCCAAGTAATCATGAAAATGATCTTTTTAAACTTTTGAATAGCTTGTAAAAACAATTTAAAATCAACCACAAATTAAAACATGTCAATTTCAATAGCTGCATTTCCTCCGAGAGTTTTAAAAATTATATAGGTGAGCTCTCTTATTTACAGATTTCGAGAACTTGGGTTTTAAATCCGTCACCCTGAATTACAATTGAACTTGAGTTTACCCTATCCTTTCTCTTAGCTTCTCTTATGTTTGAGATATTTTACCTTCTCACTTCTCGTGCATTTTCTACCTATTCTTCCTCTTTAGTCATTATGTGGTGAAAGATTTCACCTTCTAGCTTCTCATATATGCATGATAAAGTATTCATCTCCATTTTGATACATAATAAAGATATCCACACACTTCATATACATATGTGAAATAAGAATTGAAATATTCTTATACACCTCAAAAATAAACTTTACTCTCTCTCAAATGAAAGAAAAAAAAAAAACAAAGGGCTTAAATAAAGTAATTAACTATTGAATTATTCTTTTATTTATCTGAGCATGCTTTGGTAATAAAGTAAATATGGGTAGGCTTGGGTTTTTGAACATGGAAAAGCAGTTAAACAAATAAGAATCATATGTTAGAATATAGGGTCATGAAAAAAAAATTATAGAAAAAAAGAGTGCATTTGTGTAAAGGGAGGTTTCAAGTAAGTAGCATGGGGTCTTCACTCAATGAACATATGATATAGTATGTGTGTTTATAGGATATTAAAGAATACTCCTAATTTTACTAGTTATTGATAAATACTTGTTTAAATCATCTTGTTGAACCCCCTCCCAATACATCTTTTCAATGTAAAAAGCACTAATTTTTAATAGATATCCCTTTTTATATCCCCAATATCTATAAATTCTTTAATACCCCACATCCCTCCCCAATAGATCTATAATATATTAACTTATGTTTCACATATTTTAAACTAGCTTTATGAATGAATAAATGTGATATGGTCATATTGGTGAAAACAATAGCCCTCGGGCATGAAAGTAGATAACAAGAAGAGAATAAGAAAACCGAGTAAACAATGAAAGGGATAAAAGGCATTAAAGAGAGTGATAGTATCCATGGAGGGAGGAGAGGAATAAAAAATAAATATTATTTTTTTTATACGTTAACTCCATAGTAAAACAAAAAAAATGGGCTCCTTGACGTATGAAAGGATAAGTCAATTTATGGGCTCCTAGTGGATGGTGGAAGAAATTTCTTTGCTATCGCTAAGGCGCTAAGGTAGATGAAAATGTTTTTCCTTTTTATTTTGAATACGTGAACCTACTTACCTTCATGAAAGCTCCCTTTGGTGAATCAGCGTTAGAGGTGCTAAATCTCGAACTCTCAACGTGTCAAAAGAGTGGAGTCGTTCACATTTGATTAGTAAGGACAAAAGTTGTCAAACATGAATGTGAACTTGTGTGGAGAATAGCACTTGATAGTGTGGCTACGTTGGTGTGACACGTCGAGAATAGCACTTGGCTACGTTTGTGTGACACGTGGAGCCACATTACGTTTGATAGTGTGGCTACGTTGGTGTGACACGTGGTATTATAGGTTGGCATTAGGTATTATAATACTAATGCCATGCATTGTATGACTATCTGTTTTTTTGCTATATTTTTTTATGATTATTTGTTGTTAGTGAATATCGAAAGGTTAAATGATTGAAATGTAAATCTAATATTGTAAAATGATAAAAAGTTAATAGTGGAGTAAATTTGTAATTTTAATTAAGTTTGTTAATTATTTGAACTTAGTAATTAGATGGTTATTCATTAATTTCTTAATCATATTAAGTAAATGTTAAGAAGTAAACAAAAGCTTTTTAAAATGCTAGAAAGTTATGAATGTGAAATCTCATTCATTGATTTGGAAGGACAACTAAGAATATACTAACATCTTTAAGAATATACTAGTATCTTCAATTGATAACAATCATTAAATGTACCCATTGTTAATAGGTGTATGCCTTTTAATTAATATACTATGTATATATATCTATAAATATAAATTTTGTATTACTATAAAGTAGAAAATAGCACACTAATGAAAAGTTATTGAATATCATTAATAGTAATGACATGTTTATTACTAAAAAATAATTTAAAAATTAAAAATAATTATTTTGAAATTAATATAAGGAAATAATATATAAAGATTATAACATATCATTAAAAAGTAATTGAGATGCTATAAATCATAGAGGTGTTAATATATGGACATTTCGATATTTTTATTTTTTATTTTTAAACTATAAAGTTGGATTTGACCAAATGTGAGTTGTTTTGAAAATTTATGATGAGTATTATAAAATGTAATTACACAAAATTTATTTAGATTTTTATTCAACGTTGTTAATAATGTTTTTTAATCAATAAATATACAACATTAAAAAATAACCAAATTGAATTAAAATGCTTGTGAACAAGAGGTTGCACCATATATTGAGCATGGTGACTGCAATAATTATCTACAATAAATCAAATCATACTACTAAGAAATAAATCATACTACTAAGAAATAAGGAAACAAGGTTGTAATCTAAAGCTTTTAAACTTTTAAGAAACATTAATACTAATAATATAAAAACTATATTTTATATTATTAATATTATTGAAATATGATAACGTTATTACTAAAATTTAATATTAATAATCTAAGTGATTATCATTCAGATATTTGACTCATATTTAATACTCTTAAGATCATTCATTCAGATATTGGATATCGTTGTTGAATGATTATCATGTGAGTATTAAAGAAAGTCACTTAGTTCTAATTGATTGAAATATTTACTGAATATCACTTAGTTCTAATTGATTGAAATATTTACTAAATATTTTTTTATTGGATTTTGTGATTGATATCATTTATGTCTTAAGACCATCCATTCATTCAGATCTTGGATATTGTTGTTGAATGATTATCATGTGAGTATTAAACAAAGTTACTGAGTTCTAATTGATTGAAATATTTACTTACTATTTTTATTGGACTTTGTGATTGATATCATTTATGTTTTAAGACCATCCATTCATTCAGATCTTGGATATAGTTGTTGAATGATTATTATGTGAATATTAAAGAAAGTTACTGAGTTCTAATTGATTGAAATATTTACTTACTATTTTTTATTGGACTTTGTGATTGATATCATTTATGTCTTAAGACCATCCATTCATTCAGATCTTGGATATCGTTGTTGAATGATTATCATGTGAGTATTAAATAAAGTTACCGAGTTCTAATTGATTGAAATATTTACTTACTATTTTTTATTGGACTTTGTGATTGATATCATTTATGTCTTAAAACCATCCATTCATTCAGATCTTGGATATCGTTGTTGAATGATTATCATGTGAGTATTAAATAAAGTAACTGAGTTCTAATTGATTGAAATATTTACTTTCTATTTCTTATTGGACTTTGTGATTGATATCATTTATGTCTTAAGACCATCCATTCATTCAGATCTTGGATATGGTTGTTGAATGATTATCAGGTTGTTGAATGATTATCATGTGAGTATTAAATAAAATGACTAAATTCTAATTGATTGAAATATTTACTTACTATTTTTTATTGGTCTTTGTGATTGATATCATTTATGTCTTAAGATCATTCATTCAGATCTAGGATATCGTTGTTGAATGTTCGTTCGATGGGATATTAAATTTTTGAAAGTGTGTGGTGGACTTTCTCCCCACGTTGCCGATCACTTTATATCGTTATACGTTGATGGTGTGTCCATCATATATGTAGTGAGCTGGAAAAATTAGGACTCAGAACAAATGGTCTCTCTTGTTTTTCTTTCTCACACCCAGTGCAAGTAATATGTTAACATATTAGTTGCACTGCCTCATTTTTATAGCCTTCATCTGCTTGGGTATAACAGTTTTTTCTTAAATGGATTCAATGAAACCAACATGATTTTGGAGGCGGGTGCTTCATTCATCCGCTCTGAATCCGTATTTTCCCTCTCAACTCAAACTCGTATTATGTTCAGTCGGGCTCTGTATTCGATTCCTGTGCAGATGAAAAGCAACGAGACGCTTTCCTCCTTCAACACTTCCTTCGTTTTCAGCATTACCTCGCCCTCCTCTGAACCAGCCGGATACGGAATGGCCTTCAATGTCACGCCCTATACAACTCTAATGGACAGTCTGGCATCCAAGTATCTGGGCTTGCTTGACCAAACCAGCAACGGGCAACCATACAATCACTTGTTCGCAGCCAAGTTGGATACGCTCCAGAGTGTGGAATTCAATGATCCCGATGGCAACCATGTAGGTTTGGACATTAACAACCTCGAGTCAGTCTAGGCCAAAACTGTCGGCTATTGGACTGGGGATGAATTCCAGGGATTGAACCTCGCGAGCGGACGGAACAGAGGCCCCTGATATCTTTCAAAGTCGATCTACACAGCATTTTGCAAGAGAAGATGTTCGTTGGCTTTTCAAGGGCTACGAGTTAGGATTTAGTTGAAAACCAATACATTTTTGCGTGGAGCTTTACTTGGAAATAATGGAGTAAGCGTCAGTTGTAAGTGTTTATAGTTGAAGTTTATTTCATTGTTTGTGGAATTTAATTGTCTTTGGTTTGTATGTAACCCATTAAGTAGATTAGTTTTCTATATAATTATGTAATTAGTCTTTATTCAATAAAAAAGTGAGCAGCCTCACCATGTATTGTTTTCTCATATTTTATCTTGGTATCAGAATCACAAAAAAAATGCATAAATTTCTAGCAGTCTGCTCAAACTTTCCGCACACCGAAAACGGAGAAATTTCCGCAATCAAGCTGCAGTTACAGCGCGGATATCCTTGCCAATTTCAGAAATTTCCGCAGTCAAGCTGCAGTTACAGCGCGGATATCCTTGTCAATTTCCGCAACCTAAGCAATCAAGAGGTGCGGACTCCCCGCACTCCAATCGCTGGGTGAGGTGCGAAAATACCTGTGTTTGCGCAGGTAGCTTGAGCTCGTGGAAGGCAAAAATCGTGAAGGTTATATTCTTGCATGAGTTTGAAGCGTGAGGTTCCATACGTGAGCAAATCATGAGTTTTTTTTTTAATTTTGCTACATGAGGTTTTGGTGCTCGTTCTGAGGTTCTGGTTTTGAGGTCGGGGAGAGGGACAAGCCCTTGTGTAGACTGATCGAACCTGTGCTTGGATAGATGGCCGATCCATTCACGATTTAAAAAGTAAAGAATAAGTTTTTTTTTGTTTGAAGCGTTGAAACAAAAGAGGATCCCCTCCATTCACGATTTATTTGTGCACATTTTTTTTTAAAGGGATTAATCAATGGCACACTTTTTTATACAAATTAAAGATAGGTTTATAAATCATGAGGTGGAGTGGAGTTATGAAAGTACGGAGGATCATAGATAGTGAGGTATAAATTTACTGAAAGTGGATTTTTATTCAAAGTGGATTTATTCAAGTTTATTAAAGGTGGATATCTTTTATATAAAAAGGTGACGGTTGCTATAAAAAGGTGAAGAGGGAGTTCTAAGTTTTTTTAAAAAGTGGATATTTTGGATATTAAGTTTTATATGAAGTGGGGTTATGATTTAGAGTGGATGCATGTGAAATTTATATATAATTTTTATATATAAAATGGTTTTAAGGTTTTCTTATATTTTTTTTAAGAAAACTAAGGTCAAGGTAGAGACGAATCGGTGGTATCCGAAGGTAGAGCAATGGAAAGTTGTATATCCTTGGTGATTCACTTGCAGAGACTAAATTGCAGCGATGGTGAATTCGTTGGCAGAGACCTACCTCAACGAAGCCAACAAGTTAGATGGCTTGAATTTCATTAACTGGAAATTCAAGATGCAGACGCTGATGAAGGGCTATGGTGTCCAGAACATTGCGAAGGGAATTGAATTGAAACCTGATGTGGCTGCAGGTGCGACAGCAGCACAGATCCAAGATTGGGAGGAACGCGAAAACAAGGCAAAAGCATTGTTGTGCATGTCAGTTAAAGATAGCATAATTCCACATATTAGAGACGCTACCACTTCTGTTGCAACATGAACAACGCTTAAAGCATTGTGTAAAACTAGCAACACAAATCGCATTTTGTTCCTGAAAACTAAATTGCTAGGCATTAAGATGGATGGAAATGAATCTGTTAGTTCATTTTTGGGTCGTATTAAAGAGGTGAAAGACAAGCTAGTAAATATAGGGGAAATTGTTTCCAACACTGATCTATCCACTATTACCTTAAATGGTATGCTAGAAGATTATCATATGTTCATAACAGGTCTCGCAACAAGGGAGAAACCTCCTACTTTTGAAGAAATGACAAGTATTTTGCTGCAAGAGGAAGAGAGGCGCGGGAATCTGAAGCCTCACAATAAAGATTTGGCACTGTGTTCAAATAAGAGATCTCCAATAGGGAGATCAGTAGAAAGAGGCGGAGGAGGCAATTCATGGCAGAGAGGCGGTTCATGGCAGAGAGACAGTTCATTGCAGAGAAGACAATATCCAAATAATGGTATGCAATCTGATAAGACTGATTCAAAGAGTTGTTTTTATTATGGTCGACCTAGACATATTGTTAAAGACTGTCATAAGAAAAAGAGTGATGAGGCTAGGAATAAACCTAGAACACATTCAGGTCATTATGTAGAAAAATATTCAAATCAAGATCTCAGATTATTTATTGCTAGTGATGATATTGATGAACCCCCAAATTTTGAATCACGGGATCTTCGGCTGTTTGTGTCTAACGCTACTTTATGTGTTGAAACAGATGATTCTGATGCCTGGTTTGTGGATTCCAAAGCATCAATACATATGACATGCAATAAGATGTGGTATACTAATTTTAAAGAAACACAAAATGGAGCCAGCATATATCTTGGTGATGACCATGCTCATCAGATCAAGGGATATGGAGACATTCCTGTGACATTGTCGAATGGTACAGTTTGTCACATTCACATTGTTGTTTATGTGCCAAGAATAAAGAAAAAATTGATCTCTGTGTCCACCATTACAGATCAAGACTTGAAGGTTGAGTTCTTCAAGAATTATTGCATAGTGAAGGATCTATTGGACCATTTCAAAACTGTTGCAACGGGAGTCAAAGCGGGAGGCCTATACAAACTTGATGTTACCAGCAAAGCACATCACACACTAACTTCAACAACTATGCCAACAAAGATTCTTTGGCATCAAAGGTATGGACACATCAATCATCGTGATTTATTGTTATTACAGAAAATGAATATGGTTGAAGGAATTCCCATGGTAAAGAATGAGAATGTTGTGTGTGATGGATGTGCATTAGGAAAGATGCACATAGATGAACTCCCCTCTAATCCTGATAAGAAAAAGAGAGATGTGTTAGATATTGTGCATACTGATGTTTGTGGGCCTATGCAGACTAGGACTTTAGGAGGTGCATTTTACTTTATGTTATTTATTGATGATTTCCCGAGATACACATGGGTTTACTTTCTTAGACGAAAAAGTGATGTTTTCAAGTACTTTAAGGAATTCAGAACCATGGTGAAAAAGAAGACAGGAAAATCCATCAAAATCCTCTGTTCAAATCAAGGGGGAGAGTATAAATCATGAGACTTCAACAAATATTGCAAAGATCATGGAATAGTACAATAGTTTACAGTACCTCACACTCCACAGCAGAACAAAGTTGTTGAAAGGAAAAACAGAACTCTGGTATAGTGTGCACGCAGTATGATGAAAGGTAAGAACCTCTCGAATGTTTTTTGGGTTGAAGCCATAAATACTGCAGTTTATTTAAAGAATAGAGGTCCGACAATGTGTTTTGATAATGTTACTCACTTCGAAGCCTTGTATGATTCCAAACCTACAGTTCATAATTTGAAAGTATTTGGGTGTAAGACTTTTGCTCATATTCAAAAGGAGAATAGGAAGAAATTGGATGCTAAAGCCATTAAATATATTTTCATTGGGTATTGTTCTGAATTCAAAGCATACAAACTGTTTGATCCTACTACTCACAAAGTATTTGCAAGTAGAGATGTATTTTTCCATGAGCAGGAAGCAGGAAATCATGACGATAACAGTCGTGAGGAATGGCATAGACTTCTTGATGAAGGAGTTAAAGAAGAGCAACAACAACAACAACCACAACTGCAGCGACAACAACAACAGTAGCAAGAAGGAATCAATGATATGGACAATTCAAGCAGTCACAGTTCACCTAGAGGTGAAGATAAATCTTCACAAAGTGGGGAGGAAGATAATCAGTTGAGAAGATCTTTACGACAGGTTCGGCTCCCTGAGAGGTATAAAGACTATGCCCTAATGAGTAGCATTTCAAATGTCACAGAACCCATGAGTTTTGATGAAGCTAATAAACATGATGAATGGTGAAATGTAATGGAGGAAGAATATGAATCTATAATGAAAAACAATACTTGAGAATTGACTGAATTTCCTAAACATAAGAAGCCCATTGGATGCAAATTGATATACAAACCCAAGTTTAAATTAGATAGTAGTATAGATAAGTATAAGGCTAGATTGGTTGCAAAGGGGTATTCACAAACAGAAGGTATTGATTATGCTAAAATGTTTGCACTAGTAGCTAAATTGAATACTATTAGAGTGTTAATTTCTTTAGCTACAAAGTACCATTGGAAGCTACACCAGTTAGATGTTAAATCTACATTTTTGAATGGTAAGTTAAAGGAAGAGGTTTACCTTACTCAACCTGAAGGGTTTGTGGAAAAAGGGTAAGAACACTTAGTGTATAAGTTAAAGAAAGCATTGTATGGACTAAAACAGGCACCTAGGTCATGGTATGAGAAGATAGACTCTTTCTTTCTTCAAAAGGGTTTTATGAGGAGCAAAAGTGATCCAAATTTGTATACCAAATTTGAAGACTAGGGGTATATAGTATTGATTTCATTATATGTTGATAATTTGATAATTACAGGTAATGCAGAGAAATTAATTGATGAAATCAAGGAGCAGTTGTCAAAAGTTTTTGAAATGAAAGATCTTGGTGAGTTACATTACTACCTAGGTCTTGAAGTTTCGAGAAATGTAGGCCAAACTTTTGTTTGTCAGAGTAAGTATATCAAAGAAGTACTTAAGAGATTTAAAATGGATCAGTGTAAGTCTTCTATTGTTCCCATGTAGCAGAATGTGAAACTTTCTTGTGATGATGGTTCGAAGGAAGTGAATGGAACTATGTATAGACAAATGGTGGGTAGTTTGAATTATCTCACCACAACTAGACCTGATATTGCATACTTTGTGAGTGTGTTAAGTCAATTTATGGAGAAACCTCTAGAAAGCCATTAGAATGCAATAAAGGCGGTACTCAGGTATCTAAAAGGAACACTTGATTATGGTATTAAATATACCGATGCATCTGATATTGAGTTGACAGGTTACTCAAATTCTGATTGGTATGACAATATGGATGATCGAAGATCAACCACTGGATATGCGTTTGGCATTGGATCTGGTGTTGTTTCATGGAGTAGTAAAAAGAATCCTACTGTATCTTTGTCTTCTACTGAAGAAGAATATAAAGTCTTGTGTGCAACAACTTGTGAAGTTGTTTGGTTAAGAAGACTTCTTCAAGATGTTGGAGAAGAACGAAAGGAACCCACAATGATTCAATGTGATAATCAAAGTTCAATCAATCTTTCAAAGAATCCAATTTTTCATGCAAGGACAAAGCATGTTGAAGCTCAGTTTCATTTTGTTAGAGAAAAGTTGCAGTAAAATGAAATAGCTCTTATGTATTGTAATACTAGTGAAAATGTTGCTAATATTTTCACTAAGCCTCTTGGAAACATTAAGTTTGAGTTGTTTATGGATATGTTAGGTGTAGAAGTCAATCCATTATCCATTAAGGGGGAGACTTAAAAATAATGGAGTAAGCGTCAGTTGTAAACATTGGTTCTAAGAGTCAGTTCATAGTCGAAGTCTACTTCACTGTCTATGGAGTCTAGTTGTATGTGGATTGCATGTAACTCACTAAGTAGGTTAGTTTCCTATATGATTATGTAATCAGTCTTCATTCAATAGAGAAGTGAGCATAGAGTCACCGTGTGTTGTTTTCTCATATTTTATCTTGGTATCAGAGCCACGGGGAGAGGTGTGTAAATTTCTAGCGGTCCGCAAGTCCCTCCTCTAGTAGGGTGCGGTGACACACTACTCAAGCTTTCTGCACACTGAAAACAGAGAAATTTCCGCAGTCAAGCTGCAGTTACAGCGCGGATATCCTTGCCAATTTCTGAAATTTCCGCAGTCAAGCTGCAGTTACAGCGCGGATATCCTTGCCAATTTTTGCAACCTAAGTAATCGAGAGGTGCGGACTCCCTGCACTCCAATAGCTGGGTGAGGTGCGAAAATACCTGTGTTTGCACAGGTTGTGTGAGCTCGTGGAAAGCGAAAATCGTGAAGGTTATATTCTTGCATGAGTTTGCATGCGTGGAGTTTGAAGTGTGAGGTTCCATGCGTGAGCAAATCGTGAGTTTTTTATTTTATTTTGTTGCGTGAGGTTCTAGTGCTTGTTATGACGTTTTGGTTCTGAGGATGGGGAGAGGGGTGAGCCCTTGTATAGATGGATCGAACCTATGCTTGGGTAGAAGGCTGATCCATTCACGATTTAAAAAGTGAGGAAGCGGATTGTGTGGAAACGTAAGTTTTTTTTTTGTTTGAAGCGTTGAAACAAAAGAGTATCCCCTCCATTCACGATTTATTTGTGGACATTTTTTTTAAAGGGATTAATCAATGGCACACTTCCTTCTACAAATTAAAGATAGTTTTATAAATCGTGAGGTGGAGTGGAGTTATGAAAGGATGGAGGATCATAAATAGTGAGGTATAACTTTATTGTGGATTTTTATTCAAAGTGGATTTTTTGAAGTTTATTAAAAGTGGATATCTTTTATATAAAAAGGTGAGGTTGTTATAAAAGGGTGAAAAGGGAGTTATAAGTTTTTTTAAAAAGTGGATATTTTGGATACTAAGCTTTATGTGAGGTGGGGTTATGATTTAGAGTGGATGCATGTGAAATTTATATATTATTTTTATATATAAAGTGGTTTTAAGGTTTCCTTATATTTCTTATAAGAAAACTAAGGTCAAGGTAGAGACGGATCAGTGGTATCCGAAGGCAGAGCGATAGAAAATTGTATATCCTTGGTGATTCACTTGCAGAGACTAAATTGCAACGATGTTGAATCAGCTGGCAGACACCTACCTCAACGAAGCCAACAAGTTAGATGGCTCGAATTTCATTAACTGGAAATTCAAGATGCAGACGTTGATGGAGGGCTATGGTGTCTGGAACATTGCAAAGGGAACTGAATTGAAACCTGATGCGGCTGCAGGTGCGATAGTAACACAGATCCAAGATTGGAAAAAGCACGAAAACAAGGAAAATGTATTGTTACACATGTTAGTTAAAGATAGCATAATTCCACATATTAGAGAAACTACAACTTCTGCTGCAACATGGACAACGCTTAAAGCATTGTATGAAACTAGCAACACAAATTGCATTTTGTTCCTGAAAACTAAATTGCTAGGAATTAAGATGGATGGAAATGAATCTGTTAGTTCATTTTTTGGTCATATTAAAGAGGTGAAAGACAAGCTAGTAAATATAGGGGAAATTGTTTCCAACACTGATCTGGTCACTATTACCTTAAATGGTATGCTAGAAGATTA
>SNQJ01S0174129.1:3342-14660 GCA_010110895.2 Picea sitchensis | reverse complement strand
AACACTTAGTGTGTAAGTTAAAGAAAGCATTGTATGGACTAAAACATGCACCTAGGTCATGGTATGAGAAGATATACTCTTTCTTTCTTCAACAGGGTTTTATGAGGAGCAAACGTGATCCAAATTTGTTTACCAAATTTGATGAGCAAGGGCATATAGTATTGATTTCATTATATGTTGATGATTTGATAATTACAGGGAATGCAGAGAAATTAATTGATGAAATCAAGGAGCTGTTGTCTAAATTTTTTGAAATGAAAGATCTCGGTGAGTTACATTACTGCCTAGGTCTTGAAGTTTGGAGAAATGCAGGCCAAACTTTTGTTTGTCAGAGTAAGTATATCAAAGAAGTACTTAAGAGATTTAAAATGGATCAATGTAAGTCTTCTACTATTCCCATGCAACAGAATGTGAAACTTTCTTGTGATGATGGTTCGAAGGAGGTGAATGGCACTATGTATAGACAGATAGTGGATAGTTTCAATTATCTCACCAAAACCAAACCTGATATTGCATACTCTGTGAGTGTGTTAAGTCAGTTTATTGAAAAACCTCTAGAAATCCATTGGAATGCAACAAAGGTAGTACTAAGGTATCTAAAAGGAACACTTGATTATGGTATTAAATATACTGATGCATCTAATATTGATTTGACAGGTTACTCAGATTCTGATTGGGTTGGCAATCTGGATGATCGAAGATCAACCACTGGATATGTGCTTGGAATTGGATCCAGGGTTGCTTCATGGAGTAGTAAAAAGAAGCCTACTATATCTTTGTCTTCTACTGAAGCAGAATATAAAGCCTTGTGTGAAACAACTTGTGAAGTTGTTTGGTTAAGAAGACTTCTTCAAGATGTTGGAGAAGAACGAAAGGAACCTACAATGATCAAATGTGATGATCAAAGTTCAATCAATCTTGCGAAGAATCCAATTTTTCATGCAAGGACAAAGCATGTTGAATCTCAGTTTCATTTTGTTAGAGAAAAGTTGCAATCAAATGAAATAGTTGTTATGTATTGTAATACTAGTGAAAATGCTGCTGATATTTTCACTAAGCCTCTTGGAAAGATTAAGTTTGAGTTGTTTAAGGAGATGTTAGGTGTAGAAGTCAATCCATTCTCCATTAAGGGGGAGACTTGGAAATAATGGAGTAAGCGTCAGTTGTAAGCGTTGGCTCTAAGAGTCAGTTCATAGTTGAAGTCTACTTCACTGTCTGTGGAGTCTAGTTGTCTGTGGTTTGCATGTAACCAACTAAGTAGGTTAGCTTCCTATATAATTATGTAATCAATCTTCATTCAATAGAGAAGTGAGTGTAGCCTCTCCGTGTGTTTTTTTCTCATATTTTATCTGCTTCACCACTGAAGGCACGGTATCCCCACTCAACATCTCACGTCTACCATCATTTTCCAATGCTAACAAGTCTTCCAAGTGTCCGAGCGTCGAGTTCACAAAGAGCATTAGAGTGGGCGCTTTGGTTGTCTTCTCCCTAGAGTTTGTCGTTGTGTTTCTCAAAAGAGGAAAATACAGAGAAAAGGACTTATGGCCCCATATATTTTCTTATAATGGACTCTACATCGCCACGACTGGACTCGGGGATGAAAACGTTCTAGGCCAGGGGGGTTTTGGCAAGGTTCACAAGGGAGTTCTCCCTGGAAGCGACGAAGAAATCGCAGTGAAATGCATCATGAAGGAGTTCACGGAGGTAATGAAAGTGTTTGTGGCAGAGATTTAGACATGGGGCGCATGCAGCTTCTGGGGTAGCACCAGAGGCAGAAGCAACTATTCATCGTTTAAGACCACATGCCCAACAACAGCTTGGATACGTGATTGTGAAGGGCATGGGGGCGGGTTGTTGTATCTGCACGAGGAATGGGAGAAGAGGGTCATCCACAGAGACATCAAATGGAGCAACGTGCTACTGGTTTTGAAGATCAATGGGTGGCCTAGAGACTTGGGCATCGCCCGACTGTATCATCACAACAATAATCCGGAGACCTGAGCTTATCTCGATTGCATATTTGGGCATCCAACGGATATAGATTAAAGTCAACTTTTGACTTTTTTCTTTGAACATTGGATGCCTTGAATATGCCAAAACCCCTGCCCTAAAACGTTTTCATTCCAGAATCCACTTGTGGCAATGCAGAGTTCCTTCTAAGCGAACATATGGGGTTGAATTAGAATCTATGGGGAGTAACTCTTGCTCCCATTCTTCGATATTTTCTCTGTATTTCGTTCTTTTGAGAAACACAGCCGCAAACACCAGCAAGAAGACAACCAGAGCGACCACTATAACGCCGGCTATGAACCCCTCTCTCGAACGTTTGGAACACTTGTTAGCATTGGAAAACGATGGTAAGCGTGAGATGTCAAGTAGGAGTGCATCTGCAATCGAGATAAGGATAACCCGGAGACCACTCATGTTATAGGAATGGTGGGGTACATAGTGTCGGAGTTGACGCAGACGACGAAGGCTACGCCGAGCTCGGACATGTTCAGCTTTGGCGTTCTGCTGTTACAGGTGGCATATGGGAGGATCAGGAAACCCGTGGACGTCAAAGCCTAATGACAGTTTCTAGTTTTATGGGTGTTGGAGCTGTAAGCCCATGGTAGGTTGCTCGACGCGGCAGATATAGAGCTTGGGAATGAATACGAGGCGGTCGAGATGGAAAAGGTGTTGAAGCTGGGGTTGTTGTGCTCATGTTCCGAGCCCACGCACCAATGTGAAATCATGTATAGTGAATGTGAAATATATCAAGCTACCCAACAATTGACTATTTATTGATTCATTAGCTTCCTTAGAGTCATTCTTGGTTGAAATTTTCATCCCTTCTTCATACTTCATAGGTGTAGATGATATTTTGCAATCTATTATTCTAAACATGTTAAAAAAACTCATGGCATATTGTTTTGTAAGACAAAAATGTCGGTACCTGTTTGCCAGAATTCTACACTTACACAATAGTGTCTGAGGCCTAAATTAGTCATGCCAAATTTTTTGGTCATATTGGATTTGATTTGTTTTATAACACTTTTATCACTTCCTGTAATAATGACATCATCTATATATATGACCAGAAGGATGATATCATTACCAACTCTTTTGACATACATATAGGAATTGGAAAGACTCCACTGGAACCCCTTTTCATGTAAGTATCTGTCAATATTGGTGCGTCATGCTCTAGGTGCTTGCTTCAGACCATATATAGAGCCTTCTTCATGTTAATATATTTAGACACTTAGGAGTTACTTAAGATCAACTTGGTCTCTAATGTGTCATTAGGTAAAAGTGTGTTTCTTTAGTATGCATTAGTATGCATTTGTAGTTAGTTAATCCGATAGTCACAATATGTTCTTGTTTGTGGGGAAAGTCCCCTACATTTGTGCACAAAATGAAACATATCGATAATCATATAAAGATAACAAAATTCCAATAACACCAAGCAACAAAGATTCTATAATTAATTTAATCAATATAACTAACTTTCATGAAAGAGGGAAAGATGAACTCACTTGAGGTCCTACGATTGATGGAGATACAAAACCTAAAGTCCTCTCGCTCCTTCACAATTGCTTCTTTTGAAACCTACAAAACTTATGCATCAAGACTACAAGAAAAGTAGTTATATTGATAACTAACTAATCATTTTAATCAAATAAAGAAAAAATTCACAAAAATTAGTGTTCTAAACAATAAACATTCAATAACTATGAGTTAAGCATTAAGAACACAATATATTGAATGAGTGAACACCTTTATATTTAAATCAACAATTTGGAGGTTAAATTTCTACATACGTTGTCATGGGACACCTCCTTGAAAGGACCCTGGGTCCCTCCACCCAAGCTTTTGCAAAACATGATATGTCTCACCCTCTAATACATTGATAGACTCTGTAGTATACCTAGGGAGGTAATATGGGTGGTAATATGGGAGGTACCCAATGGAAATGGGGTTATATATTATTAGTGGAGGCCATTCAGTGTAAGATGGACTAGGTTCACCATGGTCTTAAATAAGGCCCACTATGGTAGTTGGATATAATAAATGGGTAGTTAGATATAATAAATGGGCTTTCTAGAAGATACATTCTTTATAATGTTCTTAGGAGATAGAGAATGCTATATAAGGAAGTGTAATCAATGTAATTGGCATGATGAAGTATATTGTGAATGTACAAGCAAGTATTGCTTGAGGAGTATTATCATTCCTTAAGGATTAATATATGGAGTTACCCTACCTCAAGGGTTTTCTCTATTTCTTGTGTTCATTGTTATGGTGAATTGTTTTGGTTTTTATTATTGTTATTCTTAGAGTATATTTACAGATCTAGATTTGGTATATTGCATGTGGTATCAAATCTCTTTCCTTGGGCAAAGAAGGGAAGCATTTTTGGTTATTTTTGCATAATTGTTTTAAGAAAAAAAAGAGGGCGACACACTTCAGGCTTAGATATGAGACTTTCTGCTCAATTTTTTCAGAAAATAACTGAATATTTGGATTCTTCTCGGAAAAATAATCAAATTCAAAAAACAATCATCCGAAAATGAGTGTTAGAAGTCAAGTTATGAGCATTTTAAATTCGGCAATTTTGCCGAGTTTTCCCAGAAAAAAACCATGATTTTCTATAGTAAATTATTTTTTAAACCCTAGTTTTTGTTGAATATTTCTTCCAAGAAAGATATTTTTTACTGGAAAATATGATGGTTATAGTATTGAAGAGTTCATAAAATACAGGAAGCACTGGTACAAAGCGAAGTGGAAACATTGTCTACAATGGGGTTTCAACGATGATGCTCTCATAAGGTGGAAATAATTTAAATATGGTGATTTGATGGCACTTTCTAATGAAGCATATGAAAAAATAGTTTTAGATAAATGGTCTTGTGTTAGTAAAGGGTGCAATAAGGGTTTATTTTTATGTGAAAAATCTTTATTGCAGGTTCATCGTTGTATTCATAAAGAAATGTCATTGTTTCTGTTAACCCTAGTTGCCAACAAAATTTTATGAATGTTTAGTTGGTTAATAGATTGCAAATTCCGGCAAAGAATATTCAAAACACATAGGTTGAAGGTGAAAATGTGCAAAATTTTTAAAGATATGAAGATTACTATGGATAAATATGTGTTGCATTCGGATTTTTATGCTATGGATATAGATGAAGTGCATATTGTTTTGGGATATCCTTGGATAAAATTAGTGCGTATCATTAATATTAATGTGCAAAAGAAGTTTTTGAAGTTGTGGTACAAGAAAAAAAAATTACAATGCAGGATGTGTCTCTTAGTAAGAAATAAGGGCCCAAGTCCCGTGAGACAGCTCAGATGGTAGACAAGCACACCTTTCTCTAAGTGTTGGGAGGAGGTCTTGTGATCGAACCCTGCTGAGTCTCGGAGATGGATATTGTAATGTTGCTATGTAAAAACATTGTATACTGTTGTATATAATCGAGAAACTTTCCCGTGGAAAAAAAAGAAATAAGGGCCCACAACAACCAACATAGAATTTATTGCAAAGTCCAAAGTTGAATTAGAGGCAGAGTCTATAGAAGCAGATGAAGCAAAGCTATAGGAAAAAAACAATAAAGAAGCTAAGGTGGTCATTGACTCAAAGGCTCAATGTGTTACATATTTGAAGACAAAAGAACATATTCCTATAGTTGTGGTATATCGCCATCCACATCATATAGAGAAAAAATAGTCATCCAGGCAAGGGCGTGAGCATCAACACATGTATATAGGGCACCAGCAAGGAAACCAATCAAGAGGTGTATGGAGGCATACCAAAAATACAGAACGACATCAGGATCGAGAACCAATCCCATGGCAACATCGGAAAGATGTAGAACAATGTGGAAAGGCAGTAGTTGGATGTCATGTTCGTCTTCCATTAGGATGGATGGATGGTCATACTTGGTCCAGCTGGCCACAATTTTCATCTGGTCATATCGTATTGTATCTTTTCATGTTTCGGAGATGAAACATGCTTAAGGGGGGTGGAATGTAATATACCTAGGGAGGTAATATGGGTGGTAATATGGGAGGTACCCAATGGGAATGGGGTTAGATATTATTAGTGGAGGCCATTCAATGTAAGGTGGACTAGGTCCACCATGGTATTAAATAAGGCCCACTTTGGTAGTTGGATATAATAAATCAGTAGTTAGATATAATAAATGGGTTTTCTAGAAGATACCTTCTCTAGAATGTTCCTAAGAGATAGAGAATGCTATATAAAGAAGTGTAATAAATGCAATTGGGATGGTGAAGTATAATTTGAATGTACAAGCAAGTATTGCTTGAGGAGTATTATCCTTCCTTAATGATTAATGTGTGGTGTTACCCTACCTCAAGGGTTTTCTCTATTTCTTGTGTTAATTGTTATGGTGAATGGTTTTGGTGATTATTATTGCTATTATTTGAGTATATTTGCAGATCTAGATTTAGTATGTTGCAGACTTGGAGAGAACTGAAGAAGGCTCCTAGTTAGATAAAGTAGTGTTCAAGGATGATTGGAAACAAGGGTTTCCAGGTTTGAGAACCAAAAAGAAAGGGATATTTATGGGCTTGCGGACATGGTCGGGATCAACCAACATTAGTTTTATTTGATATGCATTCATTCATTACCTTTCTCCTTGGATTCATGCCCTATTTAAGTCATATTTAGTTAGTTAGAAATGGTTGGGTGTGGGTAAATAGAGTTAGATAACCAACCAAACCTGTAACTCAAATTACAATTACACAAAAATATTTTTTTTGAGCATTTAATGACATGTACATGACTTTCCTTTTAGCAACCTATGTTTACATGTGTTGCATAACTGTTAGGGTGCATACAAGTTCCAAAAAAGTGTTTTTTAGAATATCCAAAGGAGGTATGGGGAAAAGGTTTTTGCAGGTAGGATATGGACTAGGCTAATGAGATCATTAGTGCTTCAGTGGTGGAAATTAATGTTATAATATATGCCCCTTAATGCATGAGGTTAGAAGAGAAACTAATGGTTGAAATACATTATAAGTCCTCAAAATGAAGAAGCAATAAGACAGGGTGAAGGTCGTTAAAATCCAATCTATGAAAACAATTCAATGAAAGAAACATGTCAAAATACTCTATTCCCGAGGCGTGCATACCCATGCTTGGGTGTGATGACCAGCATGGCTGCCAAATCAAATACACTGTGAATCCATGAAGAATGTATATATAGAAAAGCAGTGATCATGGCATGAAAAAAATACATAATGGATCCATGTCAAAAGGAGATCATAGTCACGAAAGAGATACATAGTAGATTTATGTCTCAAAATCAGTGAAGGATATCTAGAGAAAGGAGTTGAATAATTGATCTGTCACAAATAGTGATGTTAGAAGAGTGGTATTGTACAAACACAACTTGAGAAGAAGCATAAAAAAGGTGATGCTACTACATTCTCGAGGTCTACACTATGTGAATAGATGTGTTGAATTCAAACACAGTTAGACATTGTTTGATTACTGACCATTGATGTATATTGTTAATCAATGTGATACAATCCACCAATAATGATAATGGGTGTCAAGGTACCTAGTACAATCTAACAAGAGTGAATAGAGTATTTGATGTCGAACACTTCGTAGAATCTATCGATCAGGGGACATTGATGTATTCCCATTGTCAATAGCAAAGGAACTTGCCACTGATGATTGCAAGCCCTAAGGTACTAATAATGACTCTCGATCTCTATCCTAGAGAAAGATGTGTCGAAGTCAATAGGAAGAGATATGTTGAAAGGATGGAATTAAGGCATCCCCCATCATCCAACATGAGTAGTAGAAGGCCAAAGATTTGGAAGAACTCAAATGAAAATATTGAAAGGACCCACCATGAAGTACATCTCTCGTGTTCATCAAATGTAAGTACCACATGAAATAGGCCCTATGAATAAAATCCAATAATGAATATTGTCGACAAAGGTGAGGAAACCACCAATGGGGACAAATGGAATCTAAGGTATTGCATGAATCCGAATGTGCAAATAATGTTATTTCCATAAAACATAAGGGAAACCACTTAGTTAGCGACCAATGATGAAATGTCATCTGTTGAGCACAACGACACCTATCAATAATGTAAATAAGGCTAGGGTGTGACTATAGGTCAAACTCTCAAAGCAATGTGTCATGGTCGATAAGATTTGACTCTCTAATAGGAAGTCAATGGAGACCTTCTATTCCAACATGAGTATAGGAAAAATATACTTCTGGTTATGAGAAGTACTTGACATACGTGAAGGCCTACTTGCAAAATCAAGAATTATGTGGAATGGCCAACATAAGCTAAAACTTCTTCTGAACAAGAAAACAACACAATGAAGTGGCTTAGGCAGCATGGACTGAAAATCAACATCGACATAAGTCTGTGATGTGGGAGGAAACAACAGACTCTCCATAATGATTGGAAGAATAACCAACCAGAGGAGTAAAAAATCTTTGTAACTGATTCAGTTTCCTAAAGCCATACTAAACCCAAATTTGTTGAGACCAGACTCAAAAATTTGTGCATTGTTCAAAGGAAACTCAATTCCTACTAATAACTGAAAAGAAGACTCATTCATGCACTCTTTTTTTATTATTTGATTTTTTGTCTTTTTCATATTGAAAATCCTAAAAAGGAATAAAATAATGCTAAAATACATAGAGGAAATGAGTGTCGCGAGCAAGCAAACTAGTTCCAAGAGTAAGTAACATACCTATTCTCAATTAAAGGAATCATGTGTGGTATATGGACATTTGGGGGAATGTTTCCTCATAGGGTACACGTGTCAAACTGCAAAGGAAAAGATTGAAAGGCTACCAATTGATGACAATGCATAAGAAAATGGGTGAGCAATAGCAAGTTCAAGTCAACATTATGCTCAAAAGCACAACCAGTAAGCATGCAATGTAGTTACAACATGAACACAAAAGTATGGGAGCCCTGTGGGTAAATAGCTTGAAATAAGATTGAGAAGAACATGAGGCTTCAACACAATGTCATGGCGGGACTAAAAAGACTCACGAGCCTTAAAAAAACTTCAGCATGGGCACCAAAAGACAAAGCAAGGTGCTATCTTTGCTCTCTTTTATTCAAATGAAAGTACACGGAAAGATGCACTCTTTGTGGATTTACCTTTGACATTATGGCTTGTATGGATTCTACAAAATCTCTCCTCCTCTATTATGCTCTCAAAATACGACTCCTAAGTTCTCTACTCAACTATGGAACAAATACAATCCTAAAGAATGGAACCCCTTCTCTTCCTAGCAACCCAATATTTAACATAGACTGATATCCATCTAGGGGCAAGGTTTTAACTTCCTCAACCCTCAATTGTGATAAGGTTTTGGACCTTCTAGAATCTTCTTGAAAGTTCATATGTGGCTAGCTCCATATGCATGAATAATGGACGTTGACATGACATCCACTTGTACCATGGTAGGTCAACACTGTAAGTCAACTTGTGGGAGGTATAAATTTTGCATACGAGATCCAATTGAAGAGTTTTTTGCATCGTTGGAAAGGTCTCAATGTGCAGAATAGTGTCAATGGATTTGAGCTAAATCTGAGAAATTTTTGTCCCCAATAATGTTTTTTGATGCCTTAAAATGGCTCTCGAAGGTTTCAAACCCTAATTTTTCAAATTGGGACCTACCATTAAAATGACTTTGTATGACGATTCCTCCGATATTTCCACTTTGAAATAACCGAGATAGATGACAAATAATATAATGATCCAATCCAGATCATTTTCTTTGCATTTGGCATAACGAGGCATAAATTACTTCAAAAAGCAATTTTTGAATTCAATTAAGATAGTCGATATATGAAGAGGGTAAACTCTAGGACAAAATTTATATGTGTCTCATCTAAGTGTCATAAAAATTATGACATTTGTCATATCACAAACAAAAACAAAATTCAATGAAGCCAATATTAGCATTTTCACAAATGGGATCCATTTTTTAAGAAATTTGAACCACTAGGTCTTGACAAGATGATCATTAGTATGGGAGAGTGTTGGCATTAAACAAAGGACTAGAGAATTGTCTCATAATTATTTGTTTGAAGTAGGGCTACAAAATCATGTTTGAAGGATGGGAAAACTACTCAAAGGGTGGTCATATTGAAATTTGACTTCTTCGATCTAAATAGAAACACTACATGAGCATGAATTTAGATGAACATATACTAGGAAATTGAATTTGTTTACACATTGTCACTGAAATTTTGTAACCAAGGGGGTGTTCTCATGAATTTATTCAATTATATAGCCCAACTAGGAGAGAGAGACTAGAAGGGACAACATTACTACTAGAATTAGTTATTGACTATTATTATGTCCATATGATGCAATATTTCCTCCAAATACACTTATATAATCAACAACTAGCTAATGTAAATCAAAGCAACAACTAACATCACTAGTGTGTAACAACCCAAGTAACCATGAAAACAATCTTTTAAACTTGTGAATAGCTTGTAAAAACAATTTGAAATCAACCACCAATGAAAACAAGTCGCTTTCAATAATTGCATTTTCTCTAAGAGTTTTAAAAATTACATAAGTGAGCTCTCTTGTTAGTAGATGTTGAGAGCTTGGGGTTTTAAATCCACCACCCCAAATTAAAATTTAAGTTGATTTTATCCTATCCTTTCTCATAGCTTCTCTAATGTTTGAAATATTTTACCTTCTCACTTCCCATGCATTTTCTCCTTGTTCTTCCAATTCACTTATCAAGAGGTGAAAATTTTCACTTTCTACCTTCCCATATATGCATGATAAAATATTCATCTCCATCTTGATAAGTATTAAAGATATCAATCCACCCGATATACATATGTGGAATAAGAATTCAAATATTCTTATACACTTGAAAAGTAAACTTTACACTCTCTCTAAAATGAAGGATAAAAAAACAAAAATAGAGGGCTTAAATAAAGCAATTAACTAATGAATTTTCCTTTTAGTTCTCCTTTATGAGCATGCTTTGGTATGTGTATAGGAAGGTAAACATGGGTAGGTTTGGGATTTTGAACATGGAAAAGCTTTTAAACACATAACAATTGCATGTTAGAATATAGGGTCATGAGAAGAAAAGAGTGAAAAAAAGAGTGCATTTGTGTAAAGGGAGGCTTCAAGCAAGTAATATGGGGTCTTTACTTAGTGAACTTGTGACATAGCATGTGCATTTGTGGGATATTAAAGAATACCCTTAATTTCACTAGATATTGATAAAAACCTCCCTAAATCCTTTTGTTGACCCCCCCTCCCAATACATCTTTCCAATATATATA
>SNQJ01S0174128.1:11376-30021 GCA_010110895.2 Picea sitchensis | reverse complement strand
TGATGAAATGATGACAAAATATTAATTACATTTTATGTCAATTATATGTACTATCTACAAAGTTTAATGTCTATTATAGGTATTATCTACAAATTTAATTTGGATGGTAGAACTCGAGTGTTCAGTTTTATGGTGTGACATTGATGTGCCATAGCCACTAGTACCAATACTCACTACACATAATGACCAACACTTACCTGTGAACGATGACATGAGGAGGACTCTACATGCAAATAACAATAGCCATACAACCTGCTCCTTGGTTAATGCCTACATGCATGAGCTTGATTAGAGGCATAGAGAAACAAAGGACTACCTCACATCACCCACAATAAAAAATGAAGAGGAAAGGACACATGTGTAAGAGAACCCATGTCATGTTGAGATGAGTGGAAGGATACTTGATGAGCCACAATTATACATGATAGATTGCTTCTGGTATAGAAAGACCTCTATGATGGTCTCCTCATTACACAATAGACAAAGGAAACAAAAGATATAGAAGAGCGCATAAATCTTGAGCAAAATGGACCTTTGGGTGCCTAACTTGGAGCATGAGAAAACCCCAAGCCCAAAGAAGAAGGAGAANTGGTTAAATCTAAAGTCATAAAACATAACACTTCATATCACTGCACCTGTCAATTGAGTTGTCACTCGGGTAAAAGTTAAATATTTTATTTTTAAAAATTTTATTTATTATTTAAAATTAAAATTACAATTAATTTTGTTCCTTTAAAATTTGATTTAGATTATTTATAATTTAAAGTTAATATCAAAGTTGTTTTTTAAAAGTGTTATAGCTTCTAAAGGAGGAGCTTGTAAGTCATAACTAAGTCATTATTCACCTACCACCTAGCTTGAATCCTTGACCCAATTTCAAAAGTAACATGCATGTGATTAACATAATTTCAATTTATGTAATGTTGTGTCTCTTGGATAACTTATGTAATTTTTGTTCATTGCATGACATCTCTAGAAAGGGGAGGAACCTTGCATCAATTACCCCTGCACCTACACCAACGCCTGTACATGCACTTGTAACAAACCAACTCACATTCTGGTTACAGATACTAGTTATCACAATGGGCTGGACCATTTTCCTAGGTATGATGAGATATACATAATTTTCAACATTGGTGGTTTCCCACAAGATGACGAGAATATAGAAGTTTATCGAAATATCTAGAAAAGTGGTATTCACCGACTAGTTACTTGTCCAATGTTGTTTCCTTACAACGACACAACACAATGGTGTCTCAAACAATTTGACCAGAGTACAACTACGATCGTGAGAAAATCAGGAATCCAAATAGCGTCTCTGAGGCCCGAAGACATAAATCTCCAATAACACCTTCCAGAGCCTATGGTTTCCCTAAATGAACCATTTTTTATGAAATTAAACAAGGACAACAAGTATTTTGCTGAGTTGATGGAATATTAGTGGTGCAACGAAGAAACAAAATTCAAGCAAGGATAAAGGTTAATTCCTAATCAAAAGTTTAAGAGGCCCTACAAAATGTTAAATGCCATGATGTGTAGGATTTATGGAGAATAGAAGAGCACTCATTTTTGAATGGAGTGGCTTCCCATGGACTACAAAGTGGGGAGTGGCTTCCCATGGACTACAAAGTGGTGAAGACGGGACACATTTTCAACTGGGCAGAAATACTAACCTTATATATCTGCCAGAACATCATGAATGTCTCAAGTATGAAAAAACTCATTTTCTACATGCATGCATACCTTATTGATGTTGTCTACTCTTCCATACAATTTCTTTCCTTTGGATGGAGTTGGGACCAAGATCAATCACTTGTACATGTTTATTGTTTAGAGCTATGGGGCATAAACTATAAGAAGTACATTTATGACATATGTGACTATTTCCTCGCTCCCTTTCATATCATAATTTTTTGATATTCAACATATAAAATATAGAAGGAGGCCATAACTAGTATGAAAAATATAACAGACTGGTATTTAGGAAAATATTACACTGATCCAAGTGGATATTGGTGGCCACCCACCTATTCCAACTGGCTCCTCTTAACAGTTTTTAGTTCAACACGTTCTTCTATAATCCTTTGTAATTGTGGGTTCTACATTTCTGGGGATTTCTGAAGCCCTACACAGCTTCCAAGTGGAGATTGGTGGCCACCCACCTAATCCAACTAATTTATTTTTGAAGTTTTCATGTCAGCACATCTTTCTGTATTTCCAGGGTTGTTTTGGGGCCCTAAACAATGTTTTTTTGGTGTGCCACAATCAAACTGCAGACGAAGTCAGAGATTGGTGGAATAATGTGTAACTCTCTAAAATACCTTTCCAAAGGGCTATCAGACGTCTAAAACGAAGGTCATATGCAAAAGTTATGACCCTAGGAAGTTGAGGTACCAACTTACCCATAGGGGCCCACATAAATTTTGGTGTTTCATCTCCTAGGGTTAGGTTTTTGGATGTCTAGGGTTTTGGCATTCATGAGTAATGTTAAAAAGGCCTCTAGAGCCTCATTATAATCATTCTTCTCATACGGATGCATGCAACAAGATACATCTCTTCTCAGAGATAACTACCACCATTCGAGCAAATTGTTTCCAGTTCTACAGTTTTACAATTTCAACCTATTTTATTTATTCAATAGAAGTTCTTGTTCACTGGATAACTATTGTTGTTCTTCTTATCTCTGTGTTATTGTATTCAGTCAGTTATTCCTTTCATTCTGCTCCTAAATTCAGATCAGTGGTATTAGAGCGGCATGCTCTTCATTTATTTTTCTTCATGCATGTCCCCAACAAGAACTATGTGCAAGAAGTTGGAACTCGAACCAATTGATCCTTTGCAAGATCGGCCATGTCGATCCCAACAACAACCCATGGGGGATGAGAAGAAAGATGATGGAGCAGGAGATCCTTTTAAAATGTTGCTTGGGGAAGCTGTTGTGTGACAAAGGAATGAAATGATGGACAACTTTGTACAAATCCTTCGGCGGATGCCCACAAGAGACACATCTTCATAAAATGGCCATGCAACCCCTTTCAAGGTACACGCAAATTTTGATATTCCATTATTTGAAGGACTGATAGATGCAGATGCTATAGATAAATGGCTAAATCTGCTCGAAGGGTATTTTTCTGTCCACAATTTTTCCGACAGGGAAAGGATTACTTTTGCACTCCTCAAGGTTGTCCCCCATGTTAAGGACTGGTGGGATACTTATTCTAATTAAAGGGCCATAGAGGAATCTGCAATATTTTTGGTTGCCCCCACATGGGATTCCTTTAGAGATACCATTAAAGAAAAGTACTACCATGTTGGAAGCTACGAGGACCAATACACAAGATGGAACACACTGCGTCAAGAAAGGGACTAGACTGTACCGGATTTCACCAATATTTTCCATACCCTATGCACCAAATTGGGTATCAAAGACTCTAAATGACATCTAGTGCTCAAATACTGTGGCTATTTTCATAGGTACATTCAAACAAAAATGGAATTTCTGGACATCACATCATTAGGTGCGGCTTATAGATATGCTGTCAAGATCGAGGATAAATTTAAGCAAGGGAGGCGAGATTTTGGATCTGCAAACTCCTCACAATCGAAACAGGGAAAAGGTGGCCCCAACCCACAAAACAAGGGACAAAGAAAATATGGTCTCTCTCCGGAAAACTAGTCCAAGCCACAACCCAAGAAGGGTAATGAGAAGATGAAGAAGGACACAAGCAAATGGTGTGAATACCATAAAATACCTTGGCACAAGCTTGAAGAATGTCGCTCCAAGAAGTCACTGGTGGCTAAGATGAAAGCTTCCGAGTCAGAGGAATATTCTGACTCTGAATCAAATCCAGAAAGTGGGAAGTGGATCATCAATGTCGAATCCAGTGCCACTGTATCTACCACCAAATTCCAACCAAGCAAACTAGAAGAAACAAAGGAAGGGGAACTCCTTTTTCACTCACAGATGTGGGTAAAGGGAACTCCTCTACATTTCATTATTGATAGCGACAGTCAGAAGAACATGATTTCAGTAGATGTCATCAAGCGTCTGGACCTGCTAATAACACCACACCCACAACCCTATAGCATTAGCTGGCTTCACCAAGGATGAGATCTCCATGTCATCCAACAATGTCATCTTCCCTACAACATCAAGCCCTTCAAAGACGAAGTATTGTGTGATATTGTTCCCCTTGAAGTTTGTGATGTTATTTTAGGCCAACCATATTTGTGGAAGCGACATGGTGTGTATGAGTCTAGACCCCGCAATGTTATTATTACTTTAGGAAGATAGTTGTATAGGATACCATAGGTAGTGCCACCTACCGCTATTTCTTTAATCTCTTATAAGGAATGTAGTAAGGTCATTTCACAGACTAAGAAGTTTGTCTTCTTTATGATCCATGCTCACAATAAGCAGAAGTTCATCGCCACATCTGTGACCTCTACACAGAGCCTCTCTTTGCAACAGAAGAAAGTGGACGGGATCATGGAAGAGTATAGAGACATCTTCTCCTCACCCACCGGGGTACCAACGCACTACCAAGTCAAGCATCCAATTGATCTAACCCCCAGTGCCTTGCTTCCTAATGGACCAGTCTATCATCGCTCGTTGATGGAAAATGACGAAATCAAGTGCCAGATCCAAGAATTGCTTCAAAAGGGCACATCTGACCCAACTCCTCCTCTTGTAGAAGCACAATTGTGCTGGTGAAGAAGAAAGATGAGACATGGCATCTTTGTATTGATTACAGAGCACTAAACAAAATCACAGTCAGGAACCGATACCCAATTCTCTGAATTGATGATCTTCTTGACCAACTCAAGGGGGAAAATTTCTTCATCAAGATTGACCTAAAGTCTCGCTACCACCAAGTTCCCATCGAACCAACTGATGTATGTGTTGGTTGTGGAGCCTGATTATCTTCCTGATTCAAAGGTCTTTGTTTTCAGCTGTGTTTATACCCCATGAAGAATTTACACCCTGGAATATTGTACAACCTTCAATGCAGGGGAGTTGGAGGAGGGGCTTGCCCCCCTTGCGGGGTCCGGGGTTAAGCGGGACCCCAAAATAAAAATTTCCTTGTAAATGTATATTGTAATTTCATAGTAAATATGGATCGTTCATTATAGGATTGCAAATTTGACGATAGAAGTTATGTTAGGTTTTTTTCCCTAGAAGGAAACCCTCTTTTATGAGGGAATTGTATTATGGCTATGTATCATTGCGAATATTGTATTCTTAGAGAGGAGACTGTGAGAGAAAGAAGAGTAAGTTACAACGGGTGTGTTGTGGGTTGTATCCCTTCATTTGTTGGATAGTAATAAAGGAAGGACCTGGAAATTTCTCGGGTGGACGTAGCCCACACTGGGTGAACCACATATATCTATGTCTCTATTGTATTGTGTATCTTTTGTGTTTTATTTACGCATTTTTTATTTTATTTTATTGCTCTGCAATTTTTTTTTCTAACAATTGGTATTAGAGAAAAAGTTAACTCGTAGAAAAAGAGTGTTCCTGGTTCGAGTGGGAGAAATGATGGAAGATGGAAAGTTTAGGGTCGATAAATTTAACTTCCAAAACTGCCAGTTATGGAAGATGTAGATGGAAGATTATTTATCTCGGAAGGCTCTATTCCTACCATTGGGTGGAATAGCAAAGAAGCTGACAACCATGAAGGACGAAGAATGGGAGGTTCTTGATAGAAAGGCACTAGGAATGATACGACTAAGCCTGGTAGCGTCGATGGCTTTCAATATTTCAAAAGAAAAAACAACGAAGGAGATGATGGACGCATTGGCTAAAATGTCTCAAAAACCCTCGACATCCAATAAGTTATTTCTAATGAAGAGATTATTTAATATGAATATCTCAAAAGGGGGGTCTATTGCGGATCATGTAAATTAATTTAATACGGTTACTAATCAGCTAAGTTCTGTAAAAGTGAATTTTGATTATGAGGTCAGGGATCTTCTAATCTTGTGCTCATTACCAGAAAGTTGGAACGACTTGGTCAAGGTTGTAAGTAACTCTGTCTCTCGTTCAAACACTTTATAATTTGATGATGTTTTTGGTGTTATCCTTAGTGAGGAAATGTGACGGAAAATCACAAGTGAGACATCAAGTAATGCGTTAAACATGGAGAACAGGGGAAGACAAAAGGATAGACGAAAGTTCTAAGGGAATCGCAGGAATTCTAAGAAGGACATATTCAAATCCAAACTTGGAAAAATAGAGTGATGGAATTATGGGAAGAAAGGACATCTAAAGAAAGACTACAGAGCTCCAAATAAACAAAGAGATGGACATCAGGAGAAAAATCAGGAATCAAATGTAACAGGTGATATGTTACAAGATGATTTGATTTTTTTTGTAAATAATATTTCTGATTCTTGGGTAGTAGATGTAGGGGCTTCATTTCACTCCACACCCCATAGAAAACCTTTTCTATATTATGTTCAAGGTGATTTTGGATAGCTTCATTTGGGTGATGACGCACCATGAAAAATTGTTGGAATAGGAAAGGTAAAAATAAAGAAAAGGAATGGAAACCAATGGTTGTTGAAAGAGGTAAGACATGTTCTAGATCGAAGGAAAAATTTAAGGAAAGTGAAGGTTGTATATCCATATTTACAGATAAGGTGTAGAAGGTCACCAAAGGATCACCGGTGATAACAAAAGGAGAGAAGGTAGGCACATTGTATTTATGTATTGGTAAGACTGACTCTTCTATCTCTTTAGCTTCTACATGAGTGGATATAGCACCATGGCATCATAGGCTTGGACACATGAGTGAGAAGGGGATGCAAATACTTCACAAAATAAATTTGTTGCCAAATCTTAAACAAATTGATTTGGATTTCTGTGAGGATTGTGTTTATGAAAAACAAAAGAGAGTCAGATTTCTCAGAGTCAGAAAAAAAAAGAAGAGTGAAAGGTTAGAGCTTGTGCATACAGGTGTATGGGGACCATCTCATGTATCGTCTCTTGGTGGATCTTGCTATTATGTTACTTTTATTGATGATGCAACTATAAAAACTTGGGTTTATTTCATTTGACAAAAAAATGATGTTTTTGATACTTTTAAGAAATGGAAAGCTTTGGTTTTAAGAAATGGAAAGCTTTGGTTGAGAAATGAGACTCCGAAAAAGGTTGAAGCGTCTTGTGATAAAAAAATGGAGGTGAATATTACGTAAAGAAGGGGAGTTTGATGATTACTATTCATACCATGGGATTCAGAGAGAAGATAAGCCTTAGTAGAGAGAAGACAGTTCCAGAAACACCATAAGAAAATGGTGTGTCAGAAAGGATGAACAGGACAATCATGGAGCGTGCAAGGAGTATGAGATTGCATGCTGGTTTTCCCTTACAATTTTGGGAAGATGTTGCAGGTATTGTTGTTTACTTAATAAACAAAGGACCTTCAATCTCTTTGGATGGTCTAATTCCATAGGAGGTGTAGCACACCCATGGTGGGGCATAAAAAATTTGTTCTTCTTAAGAGAATCAATACCCTCATTCAGGGTCTTTATTCCATTCTTCTCTTCCAGATATTTCCATCCACTGTCTCCATGCTCTGAACCGAGCTCAGAGATGATAGATATCCTCTCCCAAGTTCTTCGGGTTCCTCCATCCTTCTATAATTGCATATGACTGTGGGCTATGTCCAAATGCCAAAACGACAGGTGCCAAGACAACCACCATGCAAATCCTCCAGAGTGACAAATATCTGAAGCTCACAATCTGATGCCGCATGTCCTTAGGGTTTCGACGACCTTGATTCACTTCGGGACTTCCGAGTTCAGGAGTTCCGGATGCTCACACAACCTTTTCTCTCGAATTACTTTCTTCCGGAGTCAAGGATCATGCGCCACGCGTCCTTCTCGTTTGATGATGGGGATCCACTTTGGGCGACTCTCTGCTCCATGTTGCTTTCTCCTTGCTTCCTAAGTACACGATCTGTTAACGTGTTTCTCTCGCAAATCAACAACTATGAATCACTTCGGCTATTCAGACTTTGGGAGTTTCAACCTCTCCAAAGTCAGTTTCTCCCAGAGTGCTTTCACCCGAAGTCAACGATCTGTCGACATGTGTCTCCCACAGATCGACGACTACAAGTCACTTCAGATCTTTGGGCTTCGGGAGTTTCAACCTCTCCAAAATTGCTTTCTCCCAGAGTGCTTTCACCCGAAGTCAACGATATATTGACACATGTCTCCCATAGATCAACAAATACAAGTCACTTCAGCTCTTCGGTCTTCGGGAGTTTCAACCTCTCCACACTCGCTTTCTCTCGGAGTTCTTTCACCCAAAGTCAACGGTATGTTGACGCGTGTCTCCCACAGATCGATGAATACAAATCACTTTTGCTCTTCGGGCTTTGAGAGTATTTAACTTGCATGACCCCACTTTCCTCTGAAGTGACTATCTTCCAAAATGGAAGATCTGCTGACACCCGTCCTCAGCTGTCGGATGACTCAGATGAACTCTGGCTCTCCGACCTTCAGGATTTATCAACTCACATGAACCCACTTTCCTGTGAAGTGGCTATCTTCCAAAATGTAAGATCTACTGACACCTATCCCTTTCGCTTGGACGACTCATATTTACTTTGGCTCTTCGACTCTTCGGGAGTTTTTTGATGCAAGCTCCTCTTTTCTCTCGGATTCGGTCAACATCGGGTTGACCACGACCTCAATATGACAATTCAAGGGTATTTATGCGACCCCATATATTTACGACTCATAACTTTAGTTTAATTATCCCTTGGGTCCTAGTGCGTGCCACTCCGAGAGGGACACCTAGAAACCCTGTCTCTCAACACATGGGCTCCCACATGATCTCGATGTTAATACTCACGTCCCCACGATTGAATGGGCATGAGGGATCCTGAAGGATCCTTAGATCCATGGTTCACATCAACCTCATGATTTCAGGACTTTGGGGGTTTTGGTGTTACCAAACCTATGCCCTCCTGAAGTGGTCAACACCAGACTGACTATATCATAGATCCGATGGTCGGGATAGTTCCCAAGCATCTACATATCTACGACCCATATTTGCGTCAGGACTTCGGGGGATTCAAGTCCTGCACGGCGAATATGCTCAATTCGTTGGACCCGTGAAGTCCAGAGGGCTTAAAGGGTTAACGCCCGTGTTCCTTCTCGAGATCCGATGATCATGGATAAATTCCTCTCCTCCCGAACTAATCTCATCCATTCGTCTTCCAAATGAAAGGATATTCCCTTTCGATACTTGGATCTCGCTATCTGTCCCGAGCTTCGTTATCTCTGAAAGAATTAGGTGCCAGAATGTGTTTTATGCTCTTCCTCCTCAGCTTGAGATTTATAAAGATCTCCCATGCACCCCTACACTCGTTCACCAAACTCTGGAACTTAAGAGGTTATCAGCCTCTGCCCACCTCATAGATACTTTGTGCATATCTGTAGTACCTCTCATGAGCTTAACAGTCTCCATCCTCCTAGAGAGTCAGGGCAACTAGGAATGTCGACATGCACCCGTGAAAACTGTGCCCAAGGTCGATGAACTCACAATCCACTTATTTTAACTTAAGCCACCACAAGGATCAGGCATTTATGTGTACAAATCAAACAATTTCATACTTGCTTCAATACACAATTTAAACAAGAATAAAGAGATACAGTATAACCATTAAGCAAACATGCACATCCCTGAGTCATTCACAGGATATCCAACTTTATTACATAGTTATAGTTCAATTACACAGGGTATGAGAATACTTATCTATTACATGTTGAATCCAACTAACTGAATATGGGTGTGTGCCTTTCCACCCAACCATAGGCTCATAGGAATTCATTCTTAGTACTCTTGCCACCCCTGTGCCAAGACATGATATCACTAGGGAATTTACGCCATCTCTCAGACAGACTCTCTCAGTCACAGCGACCCTACGAGGTTTATCAGATGCTTCCTCAGCATCAAGCTCACGTTCTAATTCTTCAAGTCATGTTCTCTTCATTCTCTCTTCCTTTGTATTGTCTTTGGTTCACGCAACTCCTTCTATTGATTGCACTCTCGTCTGGCGTCTCTCCTCTCCTTTCTGTGTGTATCTTACCTTCCTTCTTTAGAAAGGTTCCAAACCTATCCTGTTCCTTCTATCAGAAGGAAGGTCGGGTCTGTAGGTCTTTGTGGTACTTCAGTCTGATAGCCCATGTTTCCATTCACAGGGGGTGGTTGATTATTCAGCCACCAGTCCTTTCCTTTATTAACTGATTCTTTCCTCTAGAGATATCATGGATCGTACTTCAAGGCTTCAGCCCCCAACATTCAGTTATGGGAAATTTAACAATAATACATTTACAATGTTCCCATGCCACAACATGGTAATCCTAATTAATGATTAATTACAATTTGGGGGAAACAGGGGTGTTACAATACACTCCCCCTTAAAAAGGAACATCATCCTCGATGTTCTTTCTCAGCAACACCTGTCATGCCTTTCTCATTGAACCACTTCAAAAGTCTTGACCTTCTTTCTCGGTCAGGTCCTTTTTCAGACTCTTAATATTCGTCACCTGCCTTCAATAATTCTTGGACAAAAAGCACATTAATCATAGTCTCATGTGAAAACATTTTACTTTTGCATAAAATTTCTAGGAAAAATTCATAATCTATCACAATACGTATCTGCGTAGTTTGTGGATTTGTATCCACATGGATGTCTTGTTATCCAAGCTCACTGTTTTTCCTTGACATACCCATTGTGTGCATGATCCCAAATCAATAGTTTACAGGAACTATTAGAGTCTCCTCTTCCTTGAGGTCACTCACCCTCCAGGCACAGGCTCGAACATCCGCTTCTCTGTTATACAGTTCTTCAGGTGATCCATATTTCCTTGCCAAGGTTTTCTCGCATAGGAAGAATCCCAGAGACTTTATTGAGCGTTAAAGTCGAGACTTCCCTCATACTTTCTTCGCCGAGGCGTCCCTCTGGCTGGTGTTAACTCAACACAACATATTCCAGGCGATCACGGCTTACCACTAGATTCTCATGTCTCAGCAGTAGCCATTTTTCAGGTTTTTTGGCTTGACGACCTTCGTCTGTCCTTTATGGACAGGTTTTTTCTTCTCACCTGTATCACAGGTATACAAAAATTCACAAGACATCATTATAAATTCTAAATTCAGAACTTTCTTGTAAATTTGTCACCCATATATTTCCAAATTCCACATTTTGTTTTCAGATCTGTTCCGCACGGAACCTGATCCACCAATTATGGGACTTTCCTTCCCATATCATTTCAGCTCAACAGGAAATTTTGGTCTTCCTTATGGGCTTACAACACTGCCATATCCAAGACCCCTTTGCTTCCTACACTTTCAACTTCAATCAGCCAAACAAATTGTTAGTTTCCCATGCACATATATTTTCACTGCACCTTTATAACGTCATCACAAACAATTCTTAAATTGTGCATGCTAACAATCAAATCACTTTTATCTATTCGATGATACAAAGATTTTTTTTTTTTTTCATTCCTCACACATGCATCAGTTCAGTATATCAACTTTTCAAAATGAAATTCAAATAACAATTGACTTTAATGAATGTGCCAACATTCGTGGCCACAATCATACCCAATGCACCCTTGCATTGATTTTAAGTTATCACTTTTTAGGTTAGGCACTCCTGCCAAGGTATGTTTGAATTCAACCAAATTCTTCACCATATGGTTTATTCATTCTCATTCACTCTTATGACAGGATCATGCTTCCTGCTGCAGGCCGATCATGATCCCAAATTAGTACAGATGAAACTTAAATGTTTCACATGAATGCACCCAAGCATTCTGCCTTCATTAGTAACTAGGGTGTCAACACTCATGGCCACCCATGAAATTCTCTTTTCCTTAATACCTCTATAACTTAAGTAGAGTACTGGAAGGTCCTCCTTCCTTAATGGGAAATCCTTCGTCTTCCCTCTTATCTAAACATGCATTCCCTCAATGCATTCCTTGCAGCATGCTAACTATGAGCACCTTGATTCCCATAGAACCAGCCCCTGTGACCATTATATAATCATAGAGTGCTAAACTCTATCTTCCTTGACTAGCCCAGAGGAACTTCGTTTTCTCTCCATGTGACCGAGAGCTGTGACCTCAACTCTATTCTTTTCAGGCGCTACCCTTTCAGCTCCCATGTCTGGGTGTTATGATCATGGCTAAACCCCTTGTCTGCAATTCGACGGTGAAGATCCGTCCTCCCCCAGATCAAACGGTTGCAAGGGATTGCAGAACCTCAACTAGCTCATGGTTTAATTTTCTTTCTAATATCCACAATGCATACGGGCCATCCGATCTACGATCGGACCCCAAACTCAAAACAACGCTATATGGAATTTAAATTACGAGTACAGGTATCAACGTTAACCCGTGTGCATAAGAAATCTCCGCAATGATCATGGGTTGTCGATCTTACCCCTAGATTGATTCTATCCACACGATTCCAAACATAATAATTCCGGCATAGACGTATTTGATCGAGAATTTAGACTGAGCGCTTGATTTTCCAAATCCAACCACAGAACCCAATCACAATACAAGTTTATGTGGCATTAACGCGTGGGTTCCTTGCAGGTCCACCCACTAATCGTTCACAGATCAACGGTTCGCAGTGATTGTGGAATACCCAATGTGCTCGTTCTTTATCAGAGAGTTCAATATCCGTAATCTGAAAAGTGCTTGCCCAACTATTTTAATCGTGGTCATTGATCATCCATCCTGACGAGATCAACGATGTAGGTTGATTGCGGGCCATGAATTAGTGCGCCCATTCATTTTTCCTTCACGCTCCACAATGAATATGGGTCATCTGATCTACGATCAGACCCCAAACTAAAAAAAAACTATATTGAATTTAAATTACGGGCACAGGCCCTGCAATTAACCTATGTGCCTATTCGATCTCCGTAATGAATACGGGTCGTTGATCTTATCGAACGACTGACGTTTGATTCGTTAACTCCAGTGGATCTTGAAGTCAATTTGACAAATGAGATTAGTTTCCTTCTAATGAATGATTTGCGTTCATCTCCTCTGTCAGGTTCTCGATTAACTTGATTCGATCAGAGTTTTCTTTCTAATCCATACCCTACCTGGGTATCCACGACATACAACTACCTTTCAAAATTTTGTGCATAACATTAGACGATAAAATATTTTAGAAAGGATTCTTACCCAATATTCTCATACCTTGAGACACATAAGCATGAACATTTTTATACCTGTTCTTAGCTACTAGCATCCTCTTTCTGATTTTTACCTCATCAGTAGTGCTTTAGGGGTATTTTTACAGTCCTGTCAACAATCTTTCGACCGCAACCTTCCCATGGTCATCCTTTGCTTGAGGTTTCCCATCATTGGTAACTATCTTCCTCAATAGTTCCAATTCCTTTCTATACACAACATGCATCATTAGTTGTAATATCAATTAAAATGCATGTATCATAACATTCAAATACATAAAAAATCTTCAAAATGGCCTAGCATATCTTTATTCACTTCACCACATTATCCTCAAGGGTTTCCATGAATGCAATACAGATAGTTCTCAATCGTTTCTACAGTAATACAATCATCATCACTATGGTGTCAAAACATTTACTTTTATTATTAAATCAACTTTCTCATTCCAGAGGAAACATAACACATAGCAAGAAAGGAGTTAGGGTTCTCCCCTTTTTCCAATTCCTTCCACACAACCTGGGGATTTCAACCCAACTGAGTTATTTCTAAGGCCTTACTTTCTTTTCTTGATGTGGCTTCCACCAAGCCTATTCGATCAAACATACTTATTTATCCCTTCTCTTTTCCTAGTTGTACTTGTTCTCGCAGATGTTCATCTAAGACCTACAACTCTATAAGAAATTCAGAGTTATTAGGGTGGACAAGTGTTCCTCCTTTTTCCTCTTCTTTGCTTTGCAATTTACTCCAGGTTGGGATCTCCCTGCTCTTTTCCTTGAGAAGCCTTGGTTAGGCCTCATCCTAAACTTTTTGGATACAACAACATGCTTTAATAGAAAGCTTTTTGTTCCTAGTGGACCATGAATCTGTGCATCCTGAACATTATCATGCATTTATTAGAGTGGTCAATATTCAATTGTTAGTCTTCTACTTACACATTTTGTTTTTAAATTGTAATCCGAGATTCTTATATAGACAGGCTTTGCAAGCCATTACTCAACCTTCAACAATTATTAGGGTTGTGACTCTGTTCTTCTGACAGAGTCCTTACACAGTTTCTTCACAAGGAACTCCTTCAACATGCAACTTCCTCATTTCTTTTCTTTCACTATCTGTGATGGGTTCAACCTTGAATTAGCTTCAGCTGGTTACCAAGCATTCTCTTAAGGAATATAAACATGAATTTATGTCATGCATCCAGATTATGTATTCACACATATTCTGGTTTTGTTAACTTACATCTATGATGTACTTAACCACATACATCTCTACTTTAAAATCAGTCAACTCCTGATTTTTCACACTCATTCTCATGTGATTATCAAAGGCATAATAATTTGCCTCTTATCATGATAGTCAAAGAACCTTTGCTCATTTACTCTTTCATCTATTTATATTAGTATTTCCCGAGGAAGTGGATTACATTCCCCTCAAGATATCATTCGAAACAAAACTTTCATGACTCTTCATAATGGAGCCAACAATGCATCCATGGTATTCATTCAACCTTGGCAAGTGCAATGCTTGCCTCAATTTCACTCATCTACGCAGTCACCCCATGACTTTAGTATACCTATACTCTTACATAATACATTTGCATCACTTCTACATTTAATATCATTCATACCTAACTGGTATTAAAATCAGGCTTCATATCAAGAAGCTTCATAATGCATTAAGTCCATGCACTCAAACATATACACACACAACCCAAACATTCATCATGCAAGCTCATTGCTTGCATCTTTTTCCATGTCATTCACACACATGGAAATATTAGAATTCTAGATCCTTCTCCCAAGGATATTCCAATTCATCCTTATGATAAGCCTCATAGAAACACTCAACACTAAGCTTCCCCCTCAGTTGAGGGATTACAGTCATATTAATATTTTAAGTATGTATACACATATTTGTGTATATGTAGGTGCATATCTTGCACCTTTTTGCCTCATTCATATATCTATATTTCATTCATGTTGTTACTCTTATGTTTTCATCAGGTCATTATGGACTAATGCAACCAACAACATATCTTACGCTACAACCAACCATAGGTTTAATTGAGTATATTCACATGTTACATTCATGCAACCATTATCATATGCATCACAACATGTTCTCATCTTTCATTTTCATGCCAATACACATTTAGGTATTACCATTAATGTTGATCAACATATGCCTACCCCCATAAGGGTAGTTATCACTTTGACAAAGGGATGAAGAAATTATTCTACTGAATTTCAGCAAGAATTCCCAAATCACAGGTTTATTGTTTAGAGCTATGGGACATAAACTATAAGAAGTATTTATGACATATGTGACTATTTCCTCGCTCCCTTACATATCCTAATTTTTGGATATTCAACATATAAAATATCGAAGGAGGCCATAATTGGTATGGAAATATAGTAGACTGGTATTTAGGAAAATATTAAACAGATCTAGGTGGATATTGGTGGCCACCCACCTATTCTAACTGGCTCCTCTTGACAATTTTTATTTTAGCACGTTCTTTTGTAATCCTTTGTAATTGTGGTTTCTACACTTCTAGGGTTGTCTAAAGCCCTACACAGCTTCTAGGTGGATATTGGTGGCCGCCTACCTAATCCAGCTTATTTATTTTTGAAGTTTTCATGTCAGCACATCTTTTTGTACTTCCAGGGGTGTTTTTAGGCCCTAAACAATGTTTTTTTGGTGTGCCACAGTCAAACTATAGATAGAGTCAAAGTTTGATGGCATAATGTGTATTTCTCTAAAATACCTTTCCAAAGGACTATCACGCACCTAAAACAGAGGTCGTATGCAAACGTTATGACCCCAAGAAGTTGAGGTACCAACTTACCCATAGGGGCCCACATAAATTTTGGCGTTTCATCTCCTAGGGTTAGGTTTTTGGATGTCTAGGGTTTTTTCATTCATGAGTAATGTTAAAAAGGCCTCTGGAGCCTCATTGTAATCATTCTGATCAGACAGATGCACGTAGCAAGCTACATCTCTTCTCAGAGATAGCTACCACCATTCGAGCAAGTTGTTTCCAGTTCTGCGATTTTATAGTTTCAACCTATTTTATTTATTCAATATAAGTTCTTGTTCACTGGATATGTGTTGTTGTTGTTCCTATCTCCCTGTTATTGTATTCACTCAGTTATTCATTTCGTTCTTCTCCTAAATTCAGATCAGTGGTATTAGAGCGGTTTGCTCTTCATTTATTTTTCTTCATGCATGTCCCTGACAAGATCTGGGTGCAAGAAGTTGGGACTCGAACCAATCGAGCCTTTGCAAGATCAACTACACTGAGCCTGACAACAACCCATGGGGGATGAGAAGAAATATGATGGAGCAGGAGATCCTTTTAAAATGTTGCTCGAGGAAGCCCTTGCGTGACAAAGGAATGAAATGATGGACAACTTTGCACAAATCCTTCGACGACTGCCCACAGGAGACACATCTTCATCAAGGGGCCATGCAACCCCCTTCAAGGTACAAGTAAATTTTGATATTCCATTATTTGAAGGACTGGTAGATGTAGATTCTATAGATAAACGACTGAATCTACTCGAAGGGTATTTTTTAGTCCACAATTTTTCTGACAGAGAAAATATTACTTTTTCACTCCTCAAGGCCGTCCCCCATGTTAAGGATTGGTGAGACACTTACTCTGAGAAAAGAGCCATAAAGGAATCTGCAATATTTTTGGTCTCCCCCACATGGGATTCCTTCAGGGATGTCATTAAAGAAAAGTACTACCTTTTTGGAAGCTATGAGGACCAATACACAAGATGGACCACACCGCATGAGGAAAGGGACCAGAGCGTACTAGATTTCACCAATATTTTCCATACCCTGTGCACCAAATTGGGTATCAAAGACTCTGAACGACATCTGGTGCTAAAATACCATGACTTTTTGCATAGATACATTCAAACAAAAATGGAGTTTTTGGACATCACATCATTAGGTGCGGCTTATAGATATGCTGTCAAGATTGAGCATAAATTTAAGCAGAAGAGGTGAGAGTTTGGATCTTCAAACTTCTCATAGCCGAAGTAGGGAAAAGGTGGCCCCAACCCACAAAACAAGGGACATAGAAAATATGGCCTCTCTTTGGAAAACCAGTCCAAGCCACAACCCAAGAAGGGTAATGAGAAGACAGAGAAGGACATTGGAAAATGGTGTGAATACCATAAAATCCCTTGGCACAAGACCGAAGAATGTTTCTCCAATCATTTAGTGGTATCCAAGCTGAAAGCTTCCAAGTCAATGGTAGATTATGACTTTGAATCAAATCCATAAAGTGGGAAGTGGATCATTGATGTCGAACCTAATGCCATTGTTGCTACCACCAAATTCCAACTAAGAAAACCAGAAGAACCAGAGGAAGGGGAACGCCTTTTTCACTCACAGATGTGGGTAAAGGGAACTCTGCTGCATTTCATTGTCGATAGCGGCAGTCAGAAGAACCTGATTTCAACAGAGGTTGTCAAGCAGTTGGACCTGCCGATAACATTGCACCCACATCCCTACACCATCAGTTGGCTTCACCAAGGATGAGATCTCCGCGTCAACCAACATTGTCATCTTCCCTATAGCATCAATCCCTTCAAAGATGAGGTATTGTCTGATATTTATCCCCTTGAAGTTTGTGATGTTCTTTTAGGCCAACCATATTTGTGGAAGCAACATGGTGTGTATGAGTCTAGACCCCACAATGTTATTATTAATTTGGGAAGACAATTGTATAGGATACCAGAGGTAGCACCACCTACCACTATTTCTTTAATCTCTTCTAAGGAATGCAGTAAGGTCATTTCATAGTCTGAAAAGTTCGTCTTCTTTGTGATGCATGCTCACAATAAGCAGAGGGTCACCACCACATTCGTGACCTCTACACAAAGCCTCTCTTTGTAGCAAAATCAAGTGGACGAGATCGTGGAAGAGTACAGAGACATCTTCTCCTCACCCACCAGGGTACCGATGCACTGCCAAGTCAAGCATCCAATTGATCTATCCCCCAGTGCCTCGCTTGCTAATGGACTAGTCTATCATCGCTTGCTAACGTAAAAAGATGAAATCAAGTTCCAGATCCAAGAGTTGCTTCAAAAGGGGCACATCCGACCCAACTCCTCCCCTTATGGAAGCCCGATTGTGTTGGTGAAGAAGAAAGAAGAGACATGGAATCTCTGTATTGATTATAGAGCACTAAACAAAATCATAGTCAGGAATCGGTACCCAATTCCCCGAATTGATGACCTTATTAACCAACTCAAGGGGGAAAATTTCTTCATCAAGATTGACCTAAATTCTGTCTAGTACCAGGTTCCCATCAAACCAACTGATGTATGTGTTGGTTGTGGAGCCTAATTATCTTCATGATTCAGAGGTCTTTGTTTTCAGTTATGTTTATACCCCATG
>SNQJ01S0174127.1:0-20267 GCA_010110895.2 Picea sitchensis | reverse complement strand
TTTCTGGCCATTTTGGCAATTTACTATTTTTAGCAGGTTTTAACTTCCGGGGCCATTTTGAGGGTCCAAATGAATCTCCTCGACAATTGAGCCCCCAAAATGAATCTCCTCAACAATACCTTTCCAACAAGCTATCACACACCTAAAACGGAGATCGTATGCAAAAGTTACGACCCCGAGAAGTTGATGCACCAACTTACCTAAACGGGGCCCACATGACTTTTGGCGCTTCATCTCCCAGGGTTAGGTTTTTGGATGTCTAGGAATTTTGGCATTCCCGTTTATTGTAAAAGGCCCTTCAGAGCCTCATTTTAACCATCTTCTTGCGAATGCGAGTAGCCGTCGCATCTCTTCTCAGAGATAAGCTGCCACCATTCTAGCGAGTCTTTCACTCTGTATTTTTACAGTCTCTGTACATTTCTCTAATTAATAGAAATAGTGTATTACTGTATATCTGTGTTTATGGTTGCATCTCTGATACATTTCTGTTATATTATTGAATATATACGATGTATCTGTACATTTCTTTATTATATCTCCGCTCTGATTTCGTGCCGAAAATAATCCGGATCAATAAGATTGTTTTCCTTGAGGACTCCAAGTGGGATTCAGGACACTCGAGAAAGGTTCTCCAGAATGTAATCCAGAAGGATTAGGATTTGGTACCCCTCCTTATGGGTTAGGGTATGATGTCCATCCTTGATAAGGTTGATGAAACGTACCTCCTTAGGGTGGTCCCGAATATTGTGGAGGGTTTCCAGAAAAATAAGATTTTCCCCCTACCATAGCTTGGGTGACAACTAGGGTTCGACCAATAAAATGTAGTTTTCCCCCAGTGGGTATGTGTAAGGGAAGTTGTCCCCTAAGAGGGACAGGTCTGTTGGACGATGGTTACCACCCAGTCGGGATTTGTCCCATAGTTGAGTGTGCGTGTATGGTAGGGTTATGAATTATGTGATGCACAGGTGTCCCAACATGGTTCTGTGGAACATAAGGTGTTGTAGGTTGAAGAGGTGTTGTGGTAGGAGTAATTGTCAAAGTACCTTGTATACGACTAGGCATTACGACTCCGACGTTACTTTGGAATTGCACTGACATGGAAATAGGATTGACTACTTGTTCGATGGGATGGTCAATAGTTTGACCGGACGGTCCTGCCTCAACACCAACTGAGATAAGAGGGTAAAGAGGTGGTCGACTAAAATTGAATTTTTTGTAAAGGTCACTTCCTAATGGAGTTCTCCATATGGAGCAAACATGTGTTTGTTATGGATTTAACATGTCAGTAAAATGGACAGGGGTCGTGTACTCGTCATTAAAATCTAGTTGTGTGGGTTCCATCTATGTCTCAGTGTATGGCCTCGATGACAGACAAAGACAATATTATTCTATGACATTACCTACCGATTCCAATCGAAGGAGTAGCTCGATAGGAACTTGTGACACAAAGTTAATAGGAGGAACAAGATCTTTCTCAACCATAACCAAGGCTCTTTCGGGATTTTCTAACAAAGGATTAGTAGCGCTCCCAACATCCGAATGATTCTCAACCTCTTCATGGTAAAAATATTCAGGTGAATTAGGAGGTAAGGGTCGGTAGCTTTCTGGAGGAATCCCTTGCATCCTACATGATATATGAAGACCTTTATTGTCTATAGTTTCAATATTGAAAAACAATTAAGTAAATAAACAACACTCGCTAAAAATCTAAAAGAACCAACAAGCAAACAATACTTTCTCTCAATGACCGTACTAGTTGGTGATGAAATCCAACATTGCATAATCAAATTGACAAGGGGATAGGACATGAGTGGGTGGATCAGTTACGTTTGTGACCTACTTAATGGACTTACGCCTTGGTGCAAGCTTCCACACAATAAATGTGGATTTACCCTCCAAGGAGCCTGAGTAAGTTTGACCAACGTCTATTCCAGGTACAACAAAGACTTCCCTTCATCATCACCTCATGTAAGGACCCTAAATTTTATGGCTACTAAGGTCACCAATGTGTTTGTCAGCCTCTGGGTGGGTACAATCGATAGTCGAGTCTGAACGTATGGGTAGGATAACAAGTTTGAAATTATTCATGAGAATTGAGGACAAGTGGACCGGTAGAACTCCAGAGGACCCCGAACGGATTCGGAATTCATGAAGCACCAAGACCAAATTAAGACAGTTGGACCTCAATAATAACCCCCAATATATGATCTAACTATTATGAATGGTTAAGCCTTAGAGGGATAATCTTTGTTTCTCTCCTGAACGTAACCTCGTGCATAACCCCTGTGTGAGAGGGGGATCCCAACTATGCTTATACGAAAATTGGATCTACTCTCCCTATCATAAGATTATAAGTTTGTCTTGAATTCTTTGGAGATTTATTCTCACAACCTAATCCAAAGATCTAGTCCTAGTCTATTGTTTGTGTAAAGAGTCTAAAAGGAAAAATTTTCTAGATTGATTTTTAATTAGCATTGATTTTATTGGTTGTTCTTTACACAAAGGTGAATGAGAGTGAAACTAATGATGTTGCAAATCGAATCCCAAAGAAGTAAAATGATGATAAGAAAATGTGTCTTTAGATTAAATTCTATTTATGGGAAGGAGAAGAGTTTCTTTCTTTCACTACCAAAAAAAAGAATGCAAAAATTTCATTCAATTTGTTTTCAACAAGAATCCATTTAAGTGCTAAATTATAAAGAAATCTTTTTCGGTATCCAAAAATAAATCGTAAAAAGTATCCTTTTGTTTGATGATAAATGGGAATTGAATGATTTGTTTAATTCTTCTTATGTCAATAATAAAAATAATTTTCACTATTGCAACTTTAGAAAATGGGAAACAAAAAACTCACAAACAAAAAACACTCACACCACAATGAATAAGAGGCGGAAAAACAAACTAATGATTCCAAGAAAGAACACAAAAAACAACAAAACACACTTAAGAAATTCTCTAGAAATATATGAAGATCAGATATCAATTAAAACAGTAAATATATCCATGAGTTTCCTTACAACAATATTTAATCGACCAGATGAACAAAAAAGCATCAAAATGAACCCGAATCCAAAGAAGAAGAGGTTTATTTTGCAACAATGAAATATAATAAATCCAATCAAAGATCAAAAAGTTTAAAATAAGCAAGTTGCAGGCCTGACAAAAGACATAAACTAATAAAACAAGTTCTGAGTTAAAAGGAAATACCCAAGAATTACACTCAGTAAAAAGGCAGTCAACAATTTTTCAAGATGAGGAAAAATCGACGCTCTAGCTATAACAACACCAGAGCGCTACAATTCTCCCTAACACACTCTAGGGGAGTGTCGATCAGGAAATCAATGCTCTGAATGTAACTGGAGAGGGAGCAGGTTTTTGAGAAAATTTGAGAACAACCCAAAAAATTAAAAACTCATAAAGTTCGATCAACATTCTCCGTGAGACAACTTCAGTAATGACAACATATGAATATAAGGATAAAAACGATAAATGGGATCTGAAGATGGGAAAAAATCAAAGAAAAAAACAAGGAAAGAAACCAAAACTGAAAACTTTGAGTCCCTAGTGGATTCACCAATTTCTGTTATAGGAAAATTCCCCTACGAACACATGAATATCCTCTTGGATTCTAGACCCCTACTACCAAGATAGAAATATGAAAATTGACACTAACATCCATTCAAATGTAGTTAAACTATTCAAAGGAAAGAGAGGAATAAAGTGTGATGTACCTTTTTCTGAAGCTTGTCCTCAATTAATCCAAGCTGAACTTGATCTCCAAGCTCCTTAGTGATATCTGCAATCCAATGGACAACAAAGAAAACACAGAATTATTACTCTATCAAGATTAGTTTAAACTAAATTTATCCATAATAGACAATTATATTCAACAATACACAAACTTGAAGGAAATATACCAAGCATTTAATGAGAACATTAAAAGATACTTACAATCTGTAGATGCAGTTGCAACAACCTCTCCAAGTCCTCCTTGTCCAACCCCTTTCTCGAAAGATCCACGATCAGAATGACAATACTTTTGTTGATTATTCTCCTCCTGTTCACCATGAGAATGCCTCCTTTTATAGGCTTTGAGAGGCTCAAACACCTTATTTATATTTGGGATAAGTTGAGGATATGACTCCATCAGTTGTGGCATCTCCCTTAGATGCAGCCTAAAGCTTGGATTTGAGCTAAACCAACTCGAATAATCTCTAGTTTTCCTTAGAGAAAAGGGGGATTTCTTCCCATGATTCTCTCAACCAATCAATGCTCCCTCAGAACAGGAAATAGAGTGCTGCAACGCTCCCTTCTATATGGATAGAGAGAACTAACGCTCCCTACATATGAGCATGGGAGTGTTGATCTTCCAAAAGTTCGTCAAGATGAACAATTATCAAGGAAAAACATTTTTTTAGTTTGTCAAATGATGTGGTTTCTCCTTCCAACATGTTCTATAGGATGTATCAAGTGTTTCCATGGTGTTGTTCGCAATGTGACATATGTAGAATGAAAATGTGACATTTACGACACTTGTGACAAAAGTGCGACACTTGTGACAATGAGAATGTGACATTATCGAAGTGAGGAATTTTGACGTGTAACAGATTTTCCTATGGAATCCATCCCTTCAAGGATGAGGTAGTGTGTGATATTTCCCCTCTTGATGTCTGTGATGTTGTTTTGGGCCAATCATATATGTGGAAACTTCATGTTGTCTATGAGTCTAGACCCCGTAGTGTCATTATTAATCTAGGAGATCAGATCTACAAGACACCAAAGGTAGTTATGACTACTTCTCCACCAAAATAGAACAACAAGGTTGTCTCTCATATTGAAAAAATCATCATCTTCATAGTCTGTTCAAATGATGCACAACAAACCACTATAACCACTTCAGTTTCAACACCTTCTATCCATCAAAAATAGATTGTCGAAGAGAAAGAGGATATTGTTTCTTCACCTACAATGGTGCCTACACAATGCCCCTTCAAACCTAGAGACAACAAGTTGGTGGAATAGATCCAACCCCTCCAACAACATGTTTGTGACAGTTTGCCACAAGTCAAGAAGCACAACTTCTCCAACAAGGCACGTAGCTCACCAAGCTTTAGATTCAGAAAATGATTTCCCCTCTTCCTTGGGAACTCAATGCAATGTATACCATTTCTTCATAATGGGGGAGGATTGATACAGGTTGATATTGGTGACCACCCACCTATTCCAACTAGCTCCTCTTATCAGTTTTTAGTTCAACACGTTCTTATGTACTTCTTTTTAATTGTGGGTTCTACACTTCCAGGGTTGTCTGAAGCTCTACACATCTTCCAAGTGGATATTGGTGGCCTCCCACCTAATCTGACTGGCTTATTTTGTATATTTTCATGTCAGTACATCTTTCTATACTTCCAAGGCCGTTTTGGGGCCCTAAAAAGTGATATTTTGGCATGCCACAGTCAAACTATAGACATAGTCAGTTTTTTACATAATGATTAGTTGTTCTCTAAAATACCACGTGCCTAAAATGGATATCATATGCAAAAGTTACGACCCCGAGAAGTTAATGTACTAACTTACCCAAACGGGGCCCACATGACTTTTGGCGTTTCATCTCCTAGGGTTAGGTTTTTGGATGTCTAGGGTTTTGGCATTCATGTTTATCATAAAAAGGCCTTCAGAGCCTCATTGTGATCATCTTCTAGCGAATGAGCATAGCCATCACATCTCTTTTTAGAGATAAAGCTGCCACCATTCTAATGAGTCTTGCACTCTGTATTTTTACAGTCTCTTTACAATTATTTCATTAATCGAAATCAAGTATTGTTGTATTTCTCTATTTCTGGCAAGTTTCATGAGTATTTCATTATAATATCTTTGCTTTCATTTCGTTTCGAAAATAATCCGGATCAACTGATGTACATTGATGTTGAAGTATTTGAACAAGTTTTATAGAATTATTGTCGAGTACAAATTTCCACTATACATAGTGAAGTTATACAAAGAAAAGATTTTATAGTTAATGACAAATAATGATAATCATTGGTAGACATGAGGTATCCCGTTGATGATGAAAATGAGACCCAAGCTAATATACAAACCTTAGTTGTGTGAATAGAGGATTTTATTTGAACACAATAGGAACTAATTAGTCAAGTATCAATAATGAAAATCCATTGTTGAGTGCAAGGAAACAACCAATGATGAAAGTACACCTTGGGTAATATAAGTCTCTAAGTCTAACCCCTAGAGAAGATGTGTCATGGTTGTGATGGCCCTCTCCATTATAGATCATAAGGCCCATATTTTGATACATTTTGACCATGTTTTGTACCTTATGAACCCTCTTTGACCATGATTAATATAAGAATATGGTTTTGTGCAATTTATTGATGAATGTAATGTATTGAATGATAAAGTGTGTGTCATATTTTATTTTAGTTTTAGCTTTCATGGTTTTATGGGTTCCTGCATGATACACTAACCTATGTTCCAAGTAGGTCAAATCAAGGGAGGATTCCTAGTCCAACATGGTGAGGAAAAAAGGGGATTGTGTCCACTCATCCACCTCCAAGGGTTTCCAAGCCTTCAAGACACCCCATGCATCCTAATCCACTTGAATTGTTGACTCAAGGAAGGGAATCTGCTAAGGGATTTGATCCCTAGAACATAGGACCCTAATTATAGGGATCATAGGAGACACAATCCCTTCAATAAAGAAGTTATCGAAGGGATGAATAATGTAGCCTCTTAGTATAAGTAGAATCTAGTGATATCCCTAGGGAGTGATTCATTAGTTAGTCATTTTTTGTTAAGAAATTATTATTCATGGATAAATTGAGCTTATTTGAGATATATTTATGTTTTGAGATAGATTTCTAATGAAGAATTTACACTTGCAAGTTCCGTCTACATAATATCTTATCCAATACTCATGAATAAGCCTTGAGTAGGGCCTTATCAATGTTGGTCAAGAGACCTTTGTATATTTTACTTTCAACATTCTCTACTTCATTTTACTCATAGGGTATGTTGTTCATGATTTTTGTATTTCTTGTATCAACATTTCCTTGGTTCATCTTCTTTATCGTATTGCACTTGCATTATATTTTGAGAATGATTTTTTGCATTTCTTGTAGCAACATTACAATGCTTGTAGTAGAGTTACAATTCCTGTAGCAACACTTTGTTTTATGTAGTATACTTTCTAGCACATTATCATCATCATGTTGGGTTGTTATATTATTTGCAATGAAATTTGAGGTGGGTTGATTGCCAATCGAAGTAAAGGTTTTTTGAAAACAATTTGAAGGTCAAGGTTAGTTAACCGGGTAAAGTCAAAGTTGAAGGTCGAGGCGGCTTGACATGGTAAAGGAATAAAAAATAATTTGAAGAGGTCAACCAACAAGAGGTCAACAGGTGGGCTTGTAATGACTGAATAAAGACCGAATGAAGGATGATTGATATTAGACTAGTTATCTGACTTGGGGTCGACTGTAAAAAATTTGGAGATTCGTGGGATTTGTAGAAAATGATCTCCATGGATCTGTAATCGTTTTTGGGTGCCATTTATTTATGGTTTTTCCTAATGTAAATCATATAAAGAGGCATGATGTAATGTTGTAAAGGATAATTGCAAGATAGATTATCTTTAGAGAAATCTTTGGATGTAGGTTGTTGGTCATGAAAATGTAAGTTGAATTGGATACAGAGTTGTTCTTGCGCAAGAAAGAGGGTATGATGTTGATTGTGTCTTAGGTGTGGACCAAGGTTAGACATGTAACCTTTTATTCATATTGAATAAGACAACAAGAGATAATAACACTCAAGGAATGTTAGTTTTCCCAGTTTGGGTTTCCAAGGTAAAATCTTTGTGTACTATGTGATTGCTTTGTCATTTATGTTCTTGATTAAATTCTTCCTCCCTTCTACTAGGTTTAGTGTGGAAGTGTGTCTCATTTCCTAACATGTGGTATCAGATCCAAGTTAAGATTTAATGTATGGTATCATATCTTGATATACCAATCTTGAATTTGAGAGCTAAACCCTAGGTACAGTAAGAGTTGTAAGTCATAAATTGTGTTAAAGATTGTGTTAAATAATGGCGAGCAGTTCAAGAATAGTGATAGAAAAATTCAATGGATAGAATTTTGAGCTTTGGAAGCTTAAAATGGAAGATCTTCTTGTAGATAAAGAAAAATGGACAATGATCTATCCAGGTACCCAACCGACATGCATGTCAACAAAAGAATGGGAGAAACTCGAAAGAAGAGAAAGAAGTACGATTCAACTTTGTCTTGCAGATTCGGTACTGTTGAATGTCTCAGGTGAAGATTTGACCAAGAAAATGTGGGATAATTTGGGAAGCTTATATCATTCGAAATCTTTGGTAAATAAGTTTTTTCTTAGAAATAAATTGTATCTTATAAGAATGAGTGATGGAAGTTTGGTGAATGAGCATTTAAATGTGTTTAATACCATTTTAAGCAAGTTATCATCTGTGAATATTAAAATCATTGAGGAGGAGAAGTGTATTATCCTATTCTGTTATTTTCTAGACTCCTGGGATATCTTAGTCATGGCTATAGGGAGTAATACAACCACACTAGTGCTAAAAGGCGTGGTTTCTTCTCTACATTTAGAAGAAATGAGAAGAAAAAAAATGGAAGGATCGACCAAAGATGCTTTAGAGGTGAGAGCTCGATCGATTGAAAGAGATAAAGGAAAATTCTCCAGTAGAAATTCTAAGTCGAAGGGTAGATCTAAATCCCAAGTTCAATTGACAAGAATATGATGGAAATGTGGTAAATATGGGCATTACAAAAAGGACTGCAAGTCAAGGGAGATGGAATTTAGTACAAGATCTGACGAGAAGCAGTTGACTAAGAGAAAGATGACCCCAGATAAGGGAGGTGATGTGTACTTGGAATCGACTAGTACACAATCGAATCAAGATGTTTGGTTGATCAAATCATTAACATTATATCATTTGACACCACATAGAGAATGGTTATGAAAGTATGAATGATATGATGGAGGTGATGTGTTCTTGGGGGATGAATCGACAACCAAAATTGTTGGACAAGGAAGAGTTCAATTGATACTACAGGATAGGAGGAAAAGAACCCTTCTGGGTGTGCTACACATTCTATATTTGGAAAGAAAATTGATATATGTCAGCAAGATGATTGATGATGGAGTGCACACTCTATTTCATAAGGATTCATGCAACATGGTGAGAGGTGTGATGGTATTAATGAAAGAATTTCGGATTGGAACCCTATACTAGTTTCTAGGGGGTGTCGAATTGAATGGATGAAAAAACATCATTGTTCCTAAAGTTGACTCAACTTCGACTCGACTTGACTCATGTTGAGTCAGTTCAAACTGAATCGACAAGTCATCACAAAGTCAACCCGACCATGCTATGGCATGAGAGGATGGGACACATTGGAGAAAAAGGACTTCGAGCTATGCACAACAAAGGTATGGTCGAATGTTTTCCTGAATGTGGTTTAGAAGTCGACTTTTGTGAACATTGCATATATTGAAAAAAAAATCAGGTGAGGTTCCCATCTAGAGAGACAAGGGAAAATGGGATTCTATAATTGGTTCATAGTGATGTGTTTGCCCCGGTTTTAGTGCCTTCACTTGGTGAATCCCTGTATAATGTCTCCTTTATATATGATTTTTCTAGGAAGACATGGATATATTTCCTGAGGAAGAAATCAAAGGTTTTCGAGAAATTCAAAGAGTTTAAATCTCTTGTAGAAAACTAGAAAGATAAGAAGATTAAGGTGCTAATAAATGACAATGGTGGTGAATTCTATGGAAAAGAATTTGATCAGTTCTACAAGCAGTGTGGCACAAAACGCCAAATTACCACACCATATAACCCATAGAAAAATGGATTTTTTGAGAGAATGAATATAATGTTGATGGACAAGGCAAGGAGCATGCTCAATGGTGCTGGGATCACACAAGAATTATGGTTGGAGGAAGTTGACATTGCAATATATCTAGTGAATATGTCTCTTTTGTCGGTGCTAGTCAACACGACTCCACATGAGGTATGATCAGGTAAGAAGCCTTCGGTTTCACATCTCAAAGTATTTGGCTGTGATGCATTTGTGCATGTTCCCAAGGAAAATAGGAGAAAGATGGACAAGAAGGCAGTCACATGTATTTTCATTGGATACAAAGAAGGAATGAAAGGATATGATCTTTGGGATCATGCATCAAGGAAAACAATGTACATTAGAGATGTGGTCTTCAGAGAAGTCGGAGGTAACAACAAGCCTGAAGAAATTATTCAGATCGAGAATAATCCTGAGATGATGCAATTAACTGAGGAAGGAAGAAGATGAATCAGATGAGTCAACTGAATCAGATGAAGAGGTGGAACAACTGACCTCGGTGGTAAGGAGGTCATAAAGAGTAAGAAAACCAATCGAAAAGTATAGTCTTCCCGACTTCCATTCGGCATTTGTGTTAAATTCCATCGATGATGAGCCCAAGTTGGTCGGTGAGGCAGTTGAATCAGCAGAGGGTAAACTTTGGAAAGATTCCATGGTCGAAGAGATGGAATCATTACACAAGAATAAGAAATGGGACTTACTCAAGTTGCATAGTGGAAGAAATCATGTCGGTATCAAATCGTTATTCAAGAAGAAGATGAATGTCGTTGGACAAGTCAATATTTTTAAATCTCGATTGGTAGAGAAAGGATATTCCCAAGTCAAAGGAGTCGACTTCGGTGAGTTTTTTCCCCTGTTGAAAAATTAACTTCCATTAGAGTACTAATTTCTTTGGCTGCAACATTTTATCTGGAAATAGAACAAATGGATGTAAAGAAAATATTCCTACATGGGGACCTAGAATATGAAATCTACATGAAACAACCTGAAGGATTTGTAGTAAGTGGCAAGAAATATTTGGCGTGTAAATTGAAAATATCCCTTTATGGTATAAAGCAATCACCAATGATGTGGTACCAAAATTTCAACACATACATCCTTAGTTTGGGATTTTTGAGAAGAAAAGTTGATCACTTCATATATTCCAAAGAATAAGGTGGGAACTTCATATATGTAGCTTTGTATTTTGATGACATGTTGTTGATTGGAAACAACATGGACATAATAAAGGAGGTGAAGAAGCAATTATCCTCCAAGTTTGACATGAAGTATCTCGGTGTAGTTAACTTCATTATGGGAATGGAGATTAAGATATATCGAGTAGCTAGAAATTTGTGGTTGAATCAAATGAAGTAGATTGAAACAGTTTTGAAATGTTTTAACATGCAGGATTGAAAACCAGTGAAGGTGCCAATTTATGTGGGAGCAAGGCTAACTGTTAAACAATGTCCAAAGACACATGAATAAATAGAGGGCATGGCACATGTCACCTATGCAAGTGTTTTTGATAGTCTAATGTATGCGATGGTTTGCACTCGACAAGACATTTACCATGTAGTGGGAGTGTTGACAAAGTACATGTCGACACCTGGAAAGGAGCACTAGACAACTGTCAAGAGAGTATTGAGGTATTTGTGTGGCACAAAATATTATGTGATATGCTACCAAGGAAAACCTGGAGTTGAAAGTGAATTAAATGTACATGGATTTTTCAACATCGACTGGGCTGGAGATCTGGATGAGCGGAGGTCGACCAATGGATATGTGATCAAGATGTTTGGTGGATCAATTAGTTGGATGAGTAAGTGACATGTGGTTGTATCCTTGTAAACAATAGAAGCTAAATACATGGTGGCCACTCATGGAAGAAAAGAATCAATATGGTTGCAAAGGCTGTGTTCAAGAATCAGGTTTGAACAAACAACTATGAAGATAAGTTGCGACAATTAAAGCACAATATTTATGGCAAAGAACTTGTCTTATCATTCGAATAATAAGCACATTGATGTACAATAAAATTTTGTGAGAGACATGGTGGAAAGCAACAAGGTGTTGTTGGAGAAAGTAGACACATTGGAAAACATAAAATACTCATTAACCAAGTATGTGAGTGTTGTGAAGTTCTCTTGGTGTAGAGAGGCAATAGACATTGTTTCCCTAGGTTTGTGAATGAAATTTCATGAATCTGTTGGTTTTAGCAAAGAAGACAATAAGTGGGAGAATGTTGGGTTTTTATATTCTTTGTAGTGAAAGTCGAGGTGGATCGACAACAAGTCGAAGGTTGAGGAAAGTCGACCGGATAAAGTTGAAGTCCAAGGTCGAGAGAGTTTGACATGGTAAAGGCATCGATAGCAAGTTGAAGAGGTCAACCAACAAGAGGTCGACAAGAGGGCATGTGTCAACCGAATGAAGATCGAATGAAGGCCAACTCGTAGTCGATTGGTAATCCCACTTGGACTCGACTATAACAAAATCCCAAGATTTGTGGTATTTGTAGCCAATGATCTACATGGATCTGTAATTGTTTTTGGGTGCCATTTATTTATGGTTTTTCCTACCGTAAAGCCTATAAAGAGGCGTTTGTAATTTTTTAAAGGTTAATCATAAGATAGCTTATCTTTAGAGAAATATTTAGATGCAGGTTGTTGGTCATGCATGTGTAAGCCAAATTGGTTGCAGGGTTGTTCTTGCACAAGAAATAAGGTATGATGTCAATTGTGTATTAGTTGTGGACCAAGGTTATAAATGTAACCTTTTATTCATATTGAATAACACAACAAGAGAGCATAACACTCAAGGACTGTTGGTTTTCCCGGTTTGGGTTTCCAGGGTAAAATCTCTATGTATTGTGTGATTTCTTTTTCATTTAAGTTATTGATTAAATTCTTCCTCTCTTTTGCTAGGTTTAGTGTGGAAGTGTGCTTGATTTCCTAACAAATCAAAATATTTTTGTTATCCATGGATTTATTCAAACTTATTTCAAAGGGGATTAGTTTGATTTTCTATTCTTTACTTCATTTTTCACAAAAAAATAGTGTATTGTAGGATTTGCTTTGTTTTCATTAGAAAAAACTCAGATAAATGCAACCTTGTCTTTCAAGCAAGTTATTTCTCTATTTTGGATCAACAACCTAAATCATCCCACCTAGATTTAGAGCTTTTCATTTTGCTTCTTGTAGTCTCGCACCCTAACTTGCCTTGCTATCATGATAAGCAAGGCTGGGTCATTGGGTTATATGATCCCATTAATTTTATTTTGCACATTTCCTTTCAAACAATTTGTATCTTTCATTTCAATTAATTTTCAACTTTCTCTTAAGTCGAATTCCATCTTCCTTTTCAGTAGCATTAAATTTATTCTTAGTCATTTTCCCCTAATGAAGTAACCCTTGTAGTCTTAGTTCTAAACATGTTTCCTTTGCTTAGATAGGTGCATATGTATGAAGTTTGCACATATAGTACACAATACCTCTCAAGTATGTACGAACCTTGGGTTGACATTTAAAGTTGTAAGCTGGGGAGTGTAGAATTGTTGTTGTTATTCTTTGGCCCATGAGGTTGATAGGGGGGAACTCACTAGATGAAGAGAAATAATGAATTTGTTCAAATTACATGAGATTTGAGCACTTATTTTGTGGATTATGAGGGATTTGGGACGTGAATCGGGGAATGATAGACATGATGGGTACGATAGCTAAGGAATGGGTGACATAAGGATTGAAATTGGGACTTCCTTGACTCGGAGAAAAAACAAAAAAACCTAGGAAAAAACTATAACTGAATAGACCAAGGATATAAAGAATCAATTTAGAGACATTAAGATATGACCCCATTAATATTGGAAGATTAACCAATCAAGAGGAATTAAAAAAAAAAATAGGGACCATGGTAAAATTTTAAGAAATAGGTTTACAACTCAACCACTAAGGTAATGATTCAAAGCAAGTGTTCTATTTAAGGGTGATATGAATGGCTTCTGGTAAAATGTTAAGGAACAGGTTTACAAATAAACCACTAAGGTAATGATTCAAATCAAGTGCTCTATTTAAGGGTGAAATGAATGGCTTCCAAAACTTGGTACTAACAAAATTTCATGATTCTTTCTCACCTTTCTTTTTATAATATTTGTTCTAGTTTTTTTTGGTATTTTCTTGTTTAAGAGAAAAGCATGGAAAAAGAATCAAAGAATGCTAATAATACATAGAGGATACGGGTGTCACAAGAGTCACTGATTTAGTACTAGCACAAAATGGATTTAGGGAAGATGAGTGACCAAGCATAAGGAAGCAAAGTTATGGGCACCCAATGCATGTCTCCTCTAGGAAATTGATGAGTTTTGTGAAAATAAAGACTACAAGTATGGATGAAATAATCATAAGGGATCTATGAGATGAAGAAGGAATACACATTCCATCAATGTATGTAATACAAACAAGAAAGAAGGAAGGAAAAAATGTGAAGTGTAGAAACAAAGCATTGACAAGCAAGTTGGGCCCCTCATGGGAATGCCTAGAAGTAGATGAGAAAGAGGAATGAAGCTCACATCACAAAATAAATCTAAAAGGGGCATGTCCTATTAGGGATAACAAACAAGAAATAAGGAAGAAAAAAAATGTGAAGTGTAGAAATAAAGCATTGACAAGCGAGTTGTGCCCCTCATGGGAATGGCTAGAAGTAGATGAGAAAGAGGAATGAAGCTCACATCGCAACATCAATATAAAAGGGGCTTGTCATATTAGGGATAATCATAATGGGTGATAAATGGAAAGAAGGTGATACTCTAAAGTGACCCATCATAGGAAGGCTCTTATGTTGTGTGGGTGTGAAAGGAAAGACGAAATGGTTGAAGAATAATTATTCCATGGTGTGGACCCTATGCACAATTTGGTGGAGAAAGGATGAAATGAAAATGTAGAGAGGGAAATACTAATCATATATATGTTGGCATTGGAATATACCTTACCGATTCCAATAGTGAATAAATCATGATCCCTAAGAAAGCAAAAAAAATCGGTGCATAATCATACACCTAAGAAACAACAACAACAATATCATATCTTGAAACCCTAGAAAGAGATATATATTGAGAGTTAATGTGATAGGGGTGTTCTCAACCTTGATATATTTAAACACATCTTGTTTAATGATGAAGTCTATGAGAAAATACTCAACAATGTCAAAGTATAAATATCTATTAGCAAAGTGATTAGACTCAGAACAAAAATCGATGCTAGATTCAATTCTAGCAATGTCCAATCTGGGGAGAGTGTCATCGGAAAGCATTGAAGGAATATATAGAATTTCATCCCATGAAACATTTATATCAATCATATCCTCTAGGAGGGATTCATCTAAGGAGAAAACATCATCCCAAAGGGGATGGAAACCATAAAATTGACTTGTCCAATAGGGAGGGAAAATGTAATATTTCCCCTAATGGAGAAAATATTGGATCAACTAGAATACTTAAGTTGAAAGGAGGTGAGTCGGTGTGCAAATGTTTTTTCTTAATGGAAACTGAAAATATGAGGTATGAAGCCACATAAATCAACTATGGTATAGAAATGTCCAACCAAATATTAGGGTTAGATTTAGTGCAAGAAACAAAGGGCATCACATGGTCTAAAAGATAGAGATGGTTGAGGATCACCTCATGATGGTTGATCAATGGTGAAAATTCTCATTTCATAAAGAAAATTCATAACATAAAAGAGAAATACACCACAACAATAATGGCATGTGTGTAATCATACCCAAGGATCACATTGAACTCCAAGGGTCCCATCACAACTACTACATCGACTAAGACATTCTTCACGCCCAACAAAATAAGTAACTTACGGAGAACCCGTATAGGTTCAGTTGTCTCCTAGAGACACTCCTTCTAACAAAGGAGTGATGTTAGGGCCCCTATGGAGGTAAACCTTTTCCACACAAAACCAAGGGAAGAACCATAAGGTCTTTAAAAAATATTCTTTGAAGCTCAATATCTATTGATATATCCTTGTAAGACTAAACAAAAAAGATATGGATTTTTAATTGATTTGGATCAAGAAACCAAGAAGCATTAGGCTTCATGGATTGATCCATAGAACTAATTATCAGTCATATTGGCATCTTTATCCCATTTTTCATGGCCAAATAAACTATTGGATGGATGAAGAATTGAGAAACATGGTTTTTCAATTATGAGAGAGTTGTGAAAACTAATTCTCATGGCTGCAATTTTGGACATAGAACTAATTGGGCATAGGATATGAATCCAAAAAGCTTAAAGCATACCCACAAACACATTTGACAATCAACATTAGTAAGAGTAGCAATGTTGGAATATTTATTTTCATCAATTTAATATGGATAGGAACTTTATTACATAAATCTTCTACCACAATTGTTTTAAGATTCACAAAAATTAACACCATGGGGGTAGCTAGCCATAATCATGGGTTTATTCTACATATTAAGACTTATATAACAATATCAAGAAAAAAGTTAAACACATAGGGAATAACATGGGGGAAATCACCACAATCCTTAAAAAATTGATATATAATGGTCACAATGGGTAAAATCACATAGTCCCATGACCAATCTACGTTAAACTTTCCTTATAATGACACAACTTCATTTCAGGTTGGAATAAATTCTCTTTCCTGAGCCAATTTATCATGTAGGTTCTAACAACTCTAATTACAATAAACTTCTTAAGCATTAGAAAAAATAAGAATGGTGGAATTATAGAGAATAATTACAATGAACTTCTTAAGCATTAGAATAAATAATAATGGTGGAATTAGAGAGAATAATAGATAAAAAATACTTGCATGCAAAAGTAATGATGAATCCTCTATGTCATACCTTCAATTCTTGAATCCTTTTCTCTATTTGTTCCTTTACTATTTTAAACTCTGATTTTCTAAGTATTCCATGAATGAGTATTAAATTATTTTGTTTTTATCAATTTTTAGAGATACACATATTCACATACTTTGGTTATAATAAAATCTTGACAATGAACTGAGTTATTACACTCATGTTTCTAAATATGAGGTTGTTGTTATATTTCCCAAACATTAATGCAATGATTGTTTATTGTGGAGGAACCCATGATTTCCAATCTTTTATATTTCAAATTCATTTATAATAATATTTTCACTCACGCATTGAAACAATAATTTATACAAAGTCTTAAGAAACAAGATGAGTTGTGGAGCAATAAGTTCCTGTCAAAAAGGTTGGAATCTAAGCATGTGTAGGATGTGTCTTTTAGAACTTCCATTGATAAGAACAAAAGGAATAGTTTGTCTTAAACATTTTCTCCAAACTAGTCAAACCCCTACTAATACCATCCAAAGAGGCGTTGAATAGCTAATGTTGAATATCGATGTCAATGCTTGACTAGTTGCACTAGCATAGCCTTAACTACTATGACCGCAAGGAAGAATCCCTATTTCTATTGTTTCAATACCTTAGTTAGAGCTAGGGACAGTTTCATATCCTCGAGGTTGAGCCACAGTTTGACTTATATTAGGGGCGATGCATATAATAGCTAGCTACGACTATTCTAGAGCATGACTAGAAAAATTCTCGGTAACATGAATAATTAGTATCAGTTGTCTGGTAACCCAATCCCGACAAGAAGATTTTCGTAGCTATCATGGATGACCTGATTCAACTATCCCCTTTGAATATAGAGAGTCATTTTTTAATCTGCAACTCCTCCTCACACAAATATGAATAAGTAAACGTTACTAATTTAACCTGTCAGGCTGGCCCATTAATGCAAGTTACACAATAGGAGACCAAAAATACAGAAATGCTAAATATAAAAAACAAGTTTTCCTGTATAAACCAGGTAAGATGAGTGTTTTTTAAAATCAAGAATGGTATTTTGACTAGATATTGTATACTAGTGGAAATGAGAAAAACACAAAATGCAATATGGTGAGTCAGTTGTTTTAAATCGAGAAAGGTATTGACCAGATTTGTTGCTAACTTAGATTAGAGACTAACAACAAATGGCAGTTCGAGAAAGGTATTGACCAGATTTGTTGCTAACTTAGATTAGAGACTAACAACAAATGGCAGTTATATTGACAGATTGCATTCATTTTTTACGCAATTGGACAAATGGAAATTATAATGATACATATCCATTGTTTACTTTACTTTGAAAGTAATATGAATTTATATTAAATAGCATATAATCAATAGTTCTAAATGTGAAAAGGTTTATTGTTTAACCCTATTCATATATGTTTCGGTCAGTGTAAGCTCCTGGTGGTTAGGATTCTCATAAGAAGACGAACGCCGACACCTAGTAAGAGTTAGAAAAATTCTTTTTTTGGTTGGTCAGGCCATGTTGGTTTTGAATATTTAGGTTTTCTTGATAGGGTTCTAGAATCAGGGTTTTGATAAGTGGGTTTTCATTATTGGCGAGTGTTGTTAATTTTTGTAGTTGCAAATTTTCCATTCATGCCAAATTTTTCAATTCAGTTTATTTCTGAAAGCACATTTTTGTAGTTGCAAATTCCATAGTTTTCAAGATCATGGCATTTAATATTAGAGATCAAACAAAGGATATTTTATGTAACAAACATGGAAAACACTAAAACACAATAACTATATCCCCCGTTCGGATTATGCTATTCAAATGAATTTTAGTCAGACATTTTAAAATCCAAGGATACAATGGAAAATGCATTTCCCTCCTGAGGATTGATGAGTCAAAGGGGATGGACATATTTTATGAACATATTGACTTTTTGTCCAGATAAAATAATACCTAAGATATTTATAATATCTCAAAAAAAACATGCTAGTCATAGTTTTATTGATCGAAGTCCTACAGAATGGAACCACATCTTAGATATAAAGCACTACTAAAGTAAAAATAAAATGTAAAATACACTTTTGAGAACAATGATAGAACGGAAAAATCATTCATATCGCATTATTGCAGAAACTAAACTAAATTTATGCACTAAAGCATAGTTGTGAAAAGGTTTTATTGGAACTGAAACTTTGCAATACACGTTATCGTTGGTTGGTGACATGTGGAGGGAAGGGTTATGGCATGTGGCGACAATGAGTTTTTCTTCAGGTTCCTAGTCTTGGTTTAATCCATTTCAGTGCAAGGATAGTTCCTAGTTTCAACCTCGGGTCTACTTAAAACGTTTACAGTATTGCTAGTAATTATGCACCATAGACTTGAGTTGGGAAGATTTGGGAAGAGTTACAGGATTTCTTGCTCGTCTTGTTACTCTTCGGTGACTACAACATACTGAAATAAGGAGTGTGCATTTCTTTCTTAGTCATATTTGATTTCTTTTCTCTTTGCTACAATCCTGGAGGCCACATGCACAACATTTTAATTCCCAGCCTTCCCATTCCTGCAATTCCTTACATTCCCGCGTTGTTGCATTAATTCCTCTCCCTCCTATTGCTACATCGTAGATTTGTGAACATAGTATTGAGAAACCTTTAATGAATAATCATCATAAAATCGACAAGTCATCATAAAACCGACCCGACCATGCTATGGTTCGAGAGGATGGGACACATTGGAGAAAAAGGACTTCGAGCTATGCAAAACAAAGGTATGGTCGAAGGTTTTCCTGAATGTGGTTTAGAAGTTGACTTTTGTGAACATGGAATATATGGAAAACAAAGTCGGGTGAGGTTCCCATCTAGAGCAATAAGGGAAAATGGGATTCTAGAATTGGTTCATAGTAATGTGTTTTCCCGTTTCAGTGCCTTCACTTGGTGGATCCTTGTATTATGTCTCCTTTATAGTTGATTTTTCCATGAAGACATGGATATATTTCCTGAGGAAGAAATCATAGGTTTTTGAGAAATTCAAAGAGTTTAAATCTCTTGTAGAAAACCAGACAAACAAGAATATTAAGGTGCTAATAACTGACAACAATGGTGAATCTATGGAAAAGAATTTGATCGATACTGCAAGAAGTGTGGAATATCACACCAAATTACCACACCATATACCCCATAGAAAAATGGAGTTTTCGAGAGAATGAATAGAACGTTGATGGACAAGGCAAGGAGCATGCTCAGTGGTGTTGGGATCGCACAAGAATTCTGGGTGGAGGCAGTTGACACTGCAAGATATCTGGTGAATATGTCTCCTTCATCAATGTTATTCGACATGAATCCACATGAGGTATTATCGAGTAAGAATCATTCAGTTTCACTTCTCAAAGTATTTGGTTGTGATGCATTTGTGCATGTTCCCAAGGAAAATAAGATCAAGTTGGACAAGAAGAAAGTCAAATGTATTTTCATTGGATACAAAGAAGAAATGAAAGGATATAAACTATGGGATCATGCATCAAG
>SNQJ01S0174123.1:617-20268 GCA_010110895.2 Picea sitchensis | reverse complement strand
TTGTTTGAACATAGAAATGCTTTTTCATTTTTAAGATATTATTCATTACAAAGTAACATAACATTGTTTGGTGATTCATCTTTTTTATTTTAATTTTTTTACTTAAGGTTGGCATGTGACATTGCATTTGTAAAACAACTATGTTTTCACTTTGAAATATGAAGTGTAAGTATATTTTGAGTGCTTTATTAGAATTGCTTCCTCCACATTGAAATGTGAATTGTAAATTTATTTTGATCACATTGAAATGTGAATTGTAAACATATTTTGATTGCTTTATTTGTACTATTTCCTCCCAAAAGTTATAGTTGGATGAGGTATGTTACCACCTTTTAGTTAAATATCATCAAATCCTTCTGAATGAAGTAAGTGTTTTTGAATACTATTGTTGGTCCTAGAATATAGGGAAATGCACACTAAAAGGGGACAAAATTTGGGAGTGTTAATCTCTCTTGAAATAAACAAACTGGTGAGGTTGTAAATTATTTTTCAGACCAATCCAAATTATTTTTAGGTTCTAAACTATTTTTTTCGACCAATCCAAATTATTTTCAATTACTCAAACCGGAGAATACAAGTTCAAATCAATCCCCCTTCAAAAGAAGTCGTCGTGTATCCTTTCTTAAAATTAAAGATACCTGCTTACAAACAATGAATAATATATCAGAAATAAAGATCTGTGCAATTAAATAGCCAAAGAACATTGTAATTTTAAGAAATAAGAGACGCCATAGATCTATAGATCCAGAGAGAGCGTATTAAGTGGGTGGGGGATCTCGCAGATACTTAAGACGTAAAACTTTTTCGATTCCCTGAACCTGAAAGCCAATGATCCTTTTAACCAACAACATATATGGATTGCCGCAGAACTATCACCCGGTGGAGAAAGAAAAATAGTTTGTCCCTTCCGCTTTTCTCAAAAAGCTGGTCAGATTCAAGGTTGGCATAGAAATGGATTCAGAAATGTATGTTCTGTTTCCCTTGCCTCTCCCTAGATTAAGTGAACTTCAATTTTTCCAGAGAGGATGGTGATAGATGTAGATATCTAGGGGGTATGGTAAACTACTACTTAGAGAATGGAAAAAGCTTCCTCACTGGAGGTCTACATCTTCACTATATAACCAAAAAATTAGGTAAATTTAAGGCATATGATCTACAATGCTCTTGAAAAGCAAAGAGAGAAAATTAGGAAAATTTTAGGCAAATGTTCTACAATGTTGTTGAAAGTCAGAGAAAGATAAAATTTTGAAGAATGGTGGGATAAAAATGGTTAGCAGTTAAAACCCAATAAATTTAACAAAAATACTCTCCTTTTTTAGCAATAGCCTGAAATGTGTTAAAATGAAATGATGACAGGAGAAAAAATTAGGAAAAATTTAAGTAGACGGAGTGGCAGTGCCTTTGAAGAGAAAGACAACACAAATTTGAGATTTAAAAAATAATGCTAGTAAGCAGACAAAACTGTCTAAATTTTGGTAAAGTTAATCTTAAAATCCACCGAAATGTATAAAAAAGTCAAGGTGAAATTTTATAAATTTGAGTTGAAATTAATCATTTTTGGCAATCCAAAATATATCGTCCAAGATAGAGTGAAATATATTTTAATGAATATTCATATAAAATAAAAACAGTAACAGTTATGAAAGATGAACACAATTTAATTAAAATAAAAAATCATTATTCTCAAAGAGTGAAATTAGTCATTTTAATCGAATATTCATAGAATTTGATCACTCTAAACCATTAAAATAAAAATTCAAAACAGTAACCATGAACCAGGAAAGATGAACACAATTTAAGGAAAATAAAAAATGAAAACAATTGTAAATAAAAAACATAATAACTACAAAAGAAAATTAATTATCTTGATATAAAAATTTTAAAAAAATATCAAAAAAACTGTTAAATATGCAAACAAATTCATCAAACCAAACTGAAAAAAATCTTGTTGTTGCGATCCTTATCAAGGCCTTATTCCTGTGATATATAATTTCTGAAAGCAGAGACGAGGGACTCCTCAGGAGGATCCGCAGATGCAAACCACTTCACACTATTGCTCTCTAGACGTTTCTTCTCATGTGATCCTGAAACTCAGGGCAGATTGAATTCAACATTCGTTCTTCCACTCGTATCGATTTGGGTCTTATGGTGTTTCACTAAAGTTCTTCCTCACCCTCCTTTGTCGAGCTAGATTTTTTGTACAGATTACATTAGTTATTGTACAAGTGCTTTTATGTAAAATTCAAATGTACATACCCAATCTGGCACAACATTCAATGTTTCTTAGAAAAATGATGAATACAACATTTTCTACTCAAATCAAACCTTATTTTACAACAAAAAGATCTTCTTTTTAACTAATATTCGAAGATTTTATAGCTGGAAAGAAGTTTCATATACAAACAGACGACCCCTGTTTTCTCCGAGATGAAATAATGTCCAAAGATTTGCCCACATATTATGAATCGATTTAGATCTTAAAAAAATGATACTTCCTTTATCACCACAGCTAGAAAGATGTTTCTGATGAAAATAGATGCCCCCCATTGATTCTCGTTTCCTTCTAATCCACCACCTTCCACATGGCCATTAATATTTCGAGAAACATTTTCACACCCTCGCTGTGCTCCTTTAGGAATGCATGCCGAGAAAATCCAGCTACTCTTCTCCATTTCCCAACTTTTAAATGAACTCGCTATGAGAATTCCCTCACGGCCTCTCACTTTTGGTCTGGTTTAGTATTTTTGGGCATCTAATTTAGTTTCTAGAAGATTAGACCTATGTCGGTCCGTCTTTTTCCCAATATTTTTCACTTATCTTCGAACGAAGATAACCATTGACAACAATTTTTTCCTCCATATCCTTTTCATCGATTGAAAGCAGCAACTGCTCATCTCCCAAATCTTTGCATCTCAATAGATAAAAGAAAACATAACCCATACCATTGAATTGCATGGATACAAACTATCTGTAACACACTCATAATATAACAGCTTGCGTAGCAGCTTACCAACAACAATCCAAGAAGTAGATTAAGTTATATCCTATTTGCCCCCAGTTTGTAAGCCTGGACCAGAAGTAGATTACGTTATATCTTATTTACCCCCAGTTTGTAAGCCGAGACCAGAGTTCTGTCTATCTTGTGATATATTAAAAGTGATGGTAAACAAACTTTGAATATGAAAGAAAAGAACCGACCTGCATATGAAAGAGAAAAACCGACATGCACTTGTAGCGTGCGGACCTCACCTAGCAGGTTGCGTGTCGACCTCACCTATTGATTGTGTGTTGGGTACAATTGTTGAAAAAAGTGACCAACAATAAATATAGGAGGGGGCCTAAAACATTCGATTCATACATAAAACCAAAAACATCCGTTCAAATGACTAATCGAATTACTGTTCCAGGGCCAGAGGATGAGGGAACAATGCATACAACTCGTGATTCTCTCCAAAACAGAGCATTAATATACTTTGGATTGTTGGACATTAAGAAATCCAAGTCCACTTTTAAGTTCTTTTTGGTTTTGCTTTTACTTTCATATCTCTTAGGCTTTTGCTGGATTAGTTGGGTTACTCCCATACTCAAGTTGTGTAAGCCATCCATGCCACTGTTTTATGTCTAAAAAGTTTGCTTTCTTTGTGAATGTTTTGTTACTCGCAGGTTTAGATAGTTGCTTTTGTAATATTTTGTCAATGAAATATGTCCATGTCCATTTCTTGTTGCAGATGGCCGCCGTGAGGAGATGATTTACACAGATATATCTCTACAAACTCGAATATCTCTACCAAACCAACAACCATCAAAAATCCAAAAAGAGATATTCCAGTCAAGACTGGACCCTCAATGCAACAGTGTGAGATGTTCTTCTCTCATCAATGATAAACAACTACATTAAATGAAGACACAGGCAAGTATGATGATGAAACTAACTTGTGCATATTTATTGTACTCTGCTTTCTTAGGTGTAGGTGCAAAAAAGTTAATAAAACTCAAAGGTATGGCAACGGAATTCTGTGCTACGATCGTTCACACTTGAGGACAAATGTATGTTATTTGAACGAGGATGTCTGAACCCACTCTCAATCTACCTTTGTTTTCCTATACTCCCATGATAATAAAAAAAATCCTATATAATGTTCGTTGAACTGAACTCCCATGGAAAACCATCAAATTCAAATAAATTATCTTTGGTCCTATTGAGACTGATTGTTGATTTACGTGAAATCAAATTTAGATCACAAAGCCGCAAACACATCAAAAGGGCATGACAGTTAAAACAATCCTATAATGCATAACAAATTCTTTGAAATGCCCACGTTGTGCCGATTTGATAGCATCCAGGGCTTCAAATAAGCCTTGGTTGTTGGAGATTCAGTATCATATGCAATGAATTGAAACTTAACTCTCTTCTAAATAAACATAGAAAAATAGTTACAACAGATGTTTAATTTGATAACCTCTTAGTTTTTTTTGCAGTCCATTGTCTGTCAGGATTACAAACTTGAAAACAAAAGTTTGGCATCAACGACATGAAACAAAAATACATCTTTCACCCCCGGGCAACCAGTTGTCCATATTTTACAAAAAATGGCCAATGCGTGAATTAAATCCCAGCTTCCATAAACATTGCTACAAAAGAAATAAAATACCCAAATTACAGTGAAGGCATGGAGCTTTCAAATTCAAAAGATTCAGAAAATTGAAATTCATTTGAGGGAGCCCTCCAAATCTAATCTGAGACCCCACTCCCGTACACAACTAATGCCATCTGCCTGATTTTTGTCATCTTTGTGATCACCATCCTGTTCCCAAATTCCGAAGCAAGAAGCAACACTTTGAACAATGCTCTCATCCTGTAACAGGGTCGTGCAATCATGGCTACCCACCGAATCCAAAGAAAACAGAGCTTCTATTTTCTGCAAAGGACTCTGAGACATCCAGAGCTGATCATCAATGGCTTCGAAGAGAGACCCTTTCAAACAATCCTCCTCCTCCACCTGTAGCTTCTGCTGCACAACAACTTCCTTTTCACTACTATTATCTGCAGCAGAGTCTTGGAGATAGACATTGAGTTAGACAGAGGCGGTGAAGCGACAAATTTGCAACAAATAGACAAATCCCATGTAGTAGATAGAAGGAAACACGTGGCCGGTTACCAATGGTTATTGACAGACGACGAAGGCTTGAAGGCGAACCTCCACTTAAAGAATGCCTTCAACGTAATTATTATTATTATTATTTATTTTTGAATTCACAATGATAAAAAATAGTATCACAATAAAATATTAAATAAGAAATAATTTTTATTTATTAATAAATTTACAAATAAAAAAACTATATATTTTAAATAATTAAAATGATAAAATAATAACTTGAACATAACCTTAAAGACTAATTTTACAATATATAAATGTAAACTTAGATGATTTTTTAATTACAAATTAATAATGATATAATAATTTTTAATGGTTAGATTTTAGAAAATATTTTTCAAACCAATTTTAAGAAAGATTATACTTTTACAATATATAAACTTAAAACTAATTAAAATTTTATAATTTCATAATATAGAAACTTAAAACTATTAAAAAAAATAATGGATTTACTTTTATTTTTTAGAAATGACACTTTTTAAACAGTAAAATTTTAAAAACTATTTTTCAAAATCTAATACTTAAAACTAATTTATTTTTTATTTTTTAATTGGTAGTTTTTAAATATTAAAATTTGAAAAAATAAAAAATTCTTATGTTGCACGAGTTTCTGAAACTGAAACGTGGGAATTTTGGGAACTGGATATTAGTGTCATGAACGAGTAGAAGTTTCCCTCAGAAAACTTTAATTTGGGAGCGACAATAATATATATTAAAAAAATATAAAAATTATTTTAGATTACAATGATATTTTCGATTATAATGTATAGAGATATTGATACATTTTAAATATTATTTCAATAAAATTGAAGTTGAATCGAGGACAATGTTTCTCCTGCAACAATTACAATATTAAAATTACTTATTTAATTTGTGCTAATAATTATATGAATATATTTAACATAATAATGAAACTTTAATATCCACAACTATTCCATTAAAAATTGAGAAACAAAATTGAAAATACATATATACAATTTTAACATTTTTTTTAGAATTAAACTTTACATATATAAACTTTAAACATCTTTGTAAATTTGAAACATTATTTTTTTTTATTGAAAAAAACAAAATAGTACTATTAAAATATGAAAATGCAATAAAAGTCAATGATATCAACTACAAAGTGGAGCAAATGCTTGTAGTGGATAGGGTATTGATTTATTAGACTTTCATGTTTAGTTTGGGTTTGAAGGAAAACATAAATGCATTAAAAGTTTTTCATATCCACAACTATAAAGTGAGTATTATTAAGTTTTTTACTTTACTAATTTTTGAAATAATATTTACTAGTTTAGTGTTAGTTTTATAGTGATATTTTGAATAAATATAATGAAAATATTTGTAAGAAATTATGTATTTGTAATAAATGAATAATTTAATATAATTTTAATTTAATATAATTTTAATTTAAAGCTCTTTTTTTTAGGACACTAGTTCTCAAGCTCTTATTTCTTTGATGTTGAAGCTCCCAAAAAACTCCCAAATTTTCAAAAGAGTTCCCAACTAATTGGGGAAGTTCCCAAACTCCCAAAACTTCTCGAACTTAAGAACTAGATGATGTTGAAAATACCAAAAGCTGTTCCCGTGCAACATTGAAAAATTCAAAACAAATTTAAAAAAAAAAAATTGAAACAATAATGACTTGGAGTACTTAAACACATGATATAGATATATGAGAAAATAGGTTTTTCAATCTAATACTTGCCCATTATTGAACTTAGTTACTACAGTGAAAGAGTGTATTCCGATAAAGATGGCTTGACCTACATGATTTAAAAATAAAAACAAGAATAGCTTACTTTTCCTTAAACACAGGGTGTTGACTTGCTTTATCTATACTACCGAATTGTGGTTCCTGTATTATTACTACAGAAAATAAATGGTGCGGAAGTTCCAACCAGTGCTTTTATTCTCTAATACTCAAGTTCCCCAAGTCCATACCCGAGTCATTGAATGTATAGAGGATCGACTCGCAACAGTGCACAGACTGGTTTGAACAACCCAACCTCACCTGCATATCTACGATGCAATTTCAATTGATGAAAATTCTGCAGTCCCGGACAACACAGGTATTTCAGGTGCAGCCGAGGAGAGATTGAAGGTCAAGGGAGGATTGGTCACGTCGTCTCCATTTCCTTCTAACATTTGAACAATCCTGTTCATACAAGGACGATCTGTGGATTTGTATTGAATACACCACAATCCAACTTTTGTGAGTCGCCTCGTCTTCTCTTCATCTTCTGCTTCAATCTCTCCTCCTCCTGCTCCTCTCAATATCATCGCTAACTCCCCACTCTCGAGCAGCTTGAAAGCCCACTCGGGGAAATAAAACTGACTAGAACAACTCGCCTTCCAATCGATATTCTTTCTGCCCCCAACAATCTCTAGCAGAACCATTCCAAAACTATAGACATCTGATTTATCGGTAACAGGATCCGCACCACTGTCACACACCTCTGGCGCAACATATCCCGGCGTCCCTCTGCCGCTCGTCATTGACACATGGTCTTCTCCTTTCCCACACAGTTTTGCTAGACCAAAATCAGAGACTTTTGGTGTGAACTCGGCGTCCAGCAATATGTTGTGAGGTTTKATGTCGAAGTGTATGATGCGCTTCTCGCAATCATGGTGTAAATATGCAATTCCACGAGCCGCACCCAAAGCGATTGAATACAATTGTGCCCACTTTAACATTTGCCCCTTCTCTTTTCTGGCAAATATAAATTTCTCSARAGATCCATTAACCATGTATTCATAAACCAGTGCACTTATAGGGTTTTCGAAACAGTACCCCAACAGACGAACCAAATTGACGTGATGGACCCGTCCAATGGTGGCAACTTCATTCATGAATTGGGCCTCGCTTTGCCTCTGCCTACCAAGAAGCTTCACGGCCACTAGAGTGCCGTTCCGAAACTCTCCTTTATAGACGACACCAAAACCTCCTTCTCCCAACTTTTCTGCAAAGTTGTTTGTGATCTTCTTGAGGTGAGCGTGTGAATATCTTGTTGGCATTTGATAAGCATATTCCCTTAAGAATTTCTCCACCTTTGAATCAGAGGTACGAGGAGGTTGTGTTCTCCTCCTCTTGGCATAAAACGTTAAGAAGATCACCGCTATTGTTGTCAGGGAAACCCCTCCAATCGAGTAACCTGTCAAAGAATGAAGAGATCAATATCAATGTGATCTTTGTCCAACACAAAAAAATAATAATGGAAACCAATTCACCGTGGAGTTAAAGCAGACATAGTGGATTTGAAGAACTCATAAATTACCTATTATTTTAATAATTGGCTTGTTTCCACGACCTGTAAAACAGCCATAACAAGTATCATGAGTAACGGCAAGGATCCACATATTCATCTAATAATATCTTGGCTGTGTTTGAGATGTTTTGAGTTCAGTTGACCCATTGCTATTAATATTGGCAGCTTCAAATGAAAGGATGAACAAGGGCGATATATTGTTACCAATGTTAACCCCATTTCTTGGGCTTCAAAGAGTAAATTCATAACATCTTAAGTGAACGGAGTAGGTTAACTCACGAGCAAAGGCTAATTTAAGAGCAAACAGACCCGTTTCAGACCCATTTCAGATAAAAAAATGAGTCTGAATTCGAACAGACTTTTATGGGTAGTCTGAGTTTCTCATAGATCAAAGTTCCATGCATTTCCGAATTTTACTCTAATAATTTTGCTTTATTTTAAAGTTCTATGCATTTCTGAATCTTACTTCAATGATTTTGCTCCATTTTAAACTAACTCAAATGCTTAAAAAAACAATCAAAATTCTAGATTAACCAAAAATTTAAAATAAAACCACTTAAAGACATGAGGGAAGGATAACTATGAAGATTGCTCCCAAATTAACCCTTTGCTCCCACGTTAACCCTCTCCCTTAATTGAACTAGTAGTTAAAATAAGTTTTGGGGAAAGTACAAATAGAACATACCGTGGCCGGGGCATTTGTCAGTACGGGGTCCTTCCTTGCAATAGCAGACGAAGGGCGCAACCGCAGTTGAATCCGAAACGTTGTAACCGCATATCCCTCCAGTTGCTTCACATGATCTACAACTTTCATCTCTAATTGTATCATTGGAAAGCCATTCCATTCTTCCCACCTCAACAGGCGCTTGTTGCATAGTACATCCCGGAACCGAATACTTAAACAAAGATTTAGAGTAGTAGACAGTAGCATTACATTGTCTGATCTGCCCCTTTAGCGTATCCTGTATAGATTTATTACACTTGAATACGTTTAGATTCCAGTTGGTTTTACTTGGAATTCTGAAGACGGTGTTTGCATAGTCCAAACCTATGTTGATGGAATCACCTAAAAACTGGCAGCTCTCGTCCATGAAAATAACGAAGTTGTTGGTATCATAGTAGGTCTCTAGTATTGTGTAGTTCCGGCCATCAATATCGATTACTGGACTTGAGTTCCGCACGCAATCGATCTGAAAGCTGGCTGGGACACCGCATCCACGGTTTCCTACACCGAAAGGATACGTGATATTCATAATCCCACACGTACTACCTGTATTTAGGCAGTACTCATATTGCGCGTCGAAGCATACCGAGAAGGGGAGTAGACAGGCGCAGCAGGCAGTAGCGATGAGGAAGAAGAGGTGTGAAGCCATGGAGAAAAGAAGGCGAGGAACATATGATTCCACATGTGCAGGCTTCGGCCTTGGGAATTAGAATATGATCTCGAGCGTAACAAGATTGGGCAATAATGATGCGGAGCAGTCTTGGAGATCTGGCATGAATCATATGGTCAACATTGGAGCATTTAACTGGCATTAATTCTATGCTTAACCAAAGCTGTTCTCCACTCTAATTAAAAAAACAAGTTTAATTTTCCCTGAACTTATCCCGATTGTAGGGCCCACAACAAAGTAGTCCTGGGACCCGATTGCAGGCTGACAACAAAGTAAATGGTTGTGCATCCACCCGTACCTGATACAAATATGGTCTAACCTGTGTACACGGAGCGGAGTGGGAAGTCTCATAGGTTCGAACTCGTGATCTCTTCTCAAACTAAGAGAGTATGTAAACTGAGAGAGTATGTGCATGTCTTACCAATTGTGTTATCCTCTTAATTTGGTAATCATATAGCATTACAGTGATTTTTTAATATGATTAGATAAATGTAAAAAAATAAACAAATTAACAGATGATCCTAAAAAAGAAATGTTTAGACAACTCAATTTTTTTAATGATGAAGTTTGGTGTTGGTTTTTAAAATAATCCAATTTTATAATTAATTTAAGGATGATCCTAAAACTAATATTACAAAAGAACATATTACACATTTTGCAGTGGAGAATTAAAATTATATAAAGCTTTTAAGCTAAATAACAACTATTTTCATGGAAGGAACAACTTCGTAAGCATGTAGTCGATGTAATTATATAGCTTGAGTGGGCCTAATGGTTAAGAACATGTGTTTCCTCTTAAGAGGTCACAAGTTCAAATCTAGAGGGGGGTAGGGTATGTATACCTTCGTAGACTTTACCAGTCAAATCGTTGGGCTGAGGGTCCCTTGTCCCACAAACAATTTGGTGTGCTGACTTGGCCGTGACCTTAAAAATTAAAATTATGATAAAGCTTTTAAGCTAAACAACAACTATTTCCATGGAAGGGTCCCTTGTCCCACAAACAAGGGGGTCTCATACACCAATTTGGTGTGGTGGGGGTCCCTTGTCCCACAAACAAGGTATATGGTTTGCATTCAAGTTTAACTAATGGATAGTGTTGAATGTACATTATCTCTCTCTACCTTATTTTTCATTATGAAGGTTATTTTATTTTCATTATGAATGTGGTGTGGAAGGAGAGAATATGTATATGATATGATGTGATAGATTCTATTGTATATATGAGATGATATTGTATGTAAATATTGTATAGGATAGATGTGAGACTCTATGATTGATTCTATTATGAGATTCATTATTATAACGATGAATGTCTCAAATATATAGAGAACTTAAATGAACATATAGTGACTATCCATGAAATGATGCATCTCTAATAATTATAATAACTATTTATTATTATTATTAAGTAATAATTATATCACTAAATATTAATCTCGGAGAATGTCTTCCTGATGTTGTCCAATCATCAACACTCCCCCTCAACGAGGGAGACATTCTGCACCTCAAGCACCTTGAGTCCAATAGATTGCACTCGGGCCATTCTCCTAAGTCAAATCAACATGACCACTCTAGAGAATGTCTCCTCGATGCTTCAAACTTCAACACTCCTTCTCAGCTAGGGAGACATTCTGCATCACGCCAAGATTCTCGATTTCGAACTCTGAGGCCAACTCCCTCTTACACTTGTCAATGAGCCTTTGATGTAATCATCTCCAGCATGCACCCAGTTGATGTATACTTCTCCCACATAGCACCCAAATGATGTATGCTTCTCCCACATAGCACCTCGGGTCTCTAATGGTTCTTGTCAAGTCACATGATCAAGGATAAAGACCACACTTGGATCATTCTTCTTAGCCAAGTTAACATGGCCATCTGAGACGAATGCTCGATGCTAATACACAGAGAACATCAACACCCTAGGCCATTCACCACTAGCCAAATCAACATGGCTAATACTGCGAGTGAATGTATCATTCTCCTCAGCCAAGTCAGCATGGCCCCTCTGAGAGGATGTCTACCCAATGCTAATACATGGAGAACATCAACACCCTGGGCCATTCACCACTAGCCAAATCAACATGGCTAATCCTGTAAGTGAATGTATCATTCTCCTCATTCAAATCATTATGACCCCTTTGGGAGAATGTCTGCCCGATGTAGCCACCTGGAGAAACATCAACACCTCGAGTTTTTTCCACTCCTTGTGAAATTAGCATAACTAAGGAGAAAGACTATGCCTAGGCCATTCATCACTAGCGAAATCAGCATGGCTAATCATGTAAGTGAATGTATCATTCTCCTCAATCAAATTAGCATGACCCATCTGGGAGAATGTCTACCTGATGCTACTCATATGTGGATGTGTACTAGAGCTTCACAACTCCCTTCTGCATCCTGTTTCGGATGAAGTCCTGTAAGAAAATTCTGAAGCCACACTGCTTCATGACTTGCAATACTGACTGCTATATACTTTACCTCCACTATATTGAATGCCACTGATGTCTGCTCCCTGCTTAACCATGAGATCACAATGATCCCATACTTAAACAACATCTGAAAGCATTCTTCTGATCCATTGCACTCCCTGGCGAGTCAGAGTCTATATAATTTTAGGGGTATTTAATTTGTAATTTTTTTTAAAAGGAAATTTCAACAAATAAATATGACATTGAATATGTCTCTTTTTTCTTCTATTTGTAGTTTACTTGAAAATGTACTCATTTCTTTTTTGTTTTCAATTTCATAAAGTGAAATTTCTTGGCAAAATATATGCACGAGCTATGCAAATACAACATGAATTGAGAAATGTGTTAGGATATTTATATAGTTCATAGTTATTTTTAAAGAAATAGTTATAAATTCATATAGTTGATAATTGTTTTAAAAAAATTAATTATAAATTCATTCAAGTTTGGGGTTTACCTCACAACTTAGTTCATAAATATTGGACTTAATTAATTTCTAAATTCTAGACTTCACTTAACTTATAAATTCTTTTTCCAAATACTAAAATTTTCTTTTTGTTTTGAATTTTTAGATATAGAAGATTTAATAATTCTGAGATGGAAGCCCCAAATTCTTAAATAATATATATAATGTAATACATCTAGTTTAAATGAAATTAAAAAAAATTAAACTTTATTTTAAAATACAATTTTTTTTTAAAATATATATTTTTACAATATTAATAACTTTAAAAATAACATAAAAATAAACATGTGTTTTAAAAAATTACCATAATTATTTTTTCAAAAATCAATTATAAATTTATTCAAAACCAGTGGCCCAACTTCCCCAATTTATGAATCCACTTAAAAAATTACCATAATTATTTTTTCAAAAATCAATTACAAATTTATTCAAAACCACTGGCCCAACTTCCCCAATTTATGAATCCACTTAAAAAATTACCATAATTATTTTTTCAAAAATCAATTACAAATTTATTCAAAACCACTGGCCCAACTTGCCCAATTTATAAATCCACTTAAAAAATTACCATAATTATTTTTTCAAAAATCAATTATAAATTTATTTAAAAACCATTCGTCAAACTTGTTCAAATTGTCTTTCATGACGAGTTGTTTGATTTGAAATTCCTACCTGCTACCGTACCCATAGTTACACGGAACTGTCCCTTCCATGAAAATAGCTTTTGTTGATCTCAAAGACTTTGTCATTAAGCGAGAAAGTGCGTGCAAGATCTTCCCTTCAAACGAAATTAAATTACTAGCTAAACCGTTCCAACACTGACTCCGCTTAATTATTGTCCAATCTTGTTTCGCTGGGGGAGCAATTTTTTTCTTCTTAAGGCTGAAGCGTCTCCCAATGGAATTATATGTTCCTGGCCTTCTTCCCTGCATGCCTCTTATTCCTTATTACTGCCTGCTGTGCCTCTTTTCTGAATCTGAAGAAGAATCCTTTTTGAATAAAAGTCTCTAAGCAAGCAACTGATTGTCTCTTAGATCAGGCCCACTCAGAGTTTGCATACTTCCTCTGAAGCTTGATTTCCTCTAAGGTTATATAGTCTTAGACGTCATCTGCTCCCTCTGCATGTGCTTGCCTCTTCTTCTTTTTCATTACATGGATGCGCACAACTCTATGTCTAGATAGTCTTGCTTCCTGTGACCATCATTATGGTTCATTTTCAAAGCTATTACCTGTGACCTACCCAGAACAAGAAACAAGAACAACAAAAAACATCTTCAATTTATGTTGTGCACAAATATACAGTGACCCTCCAAATGATACGTCTTCTACACATCCATCATATACTAATGTCATTCTATAGAAATTACTGCCCACTATAATTTATGAAATTCTTTCTAGTAGGAGTAAAAAGTAAATATGTTGTATTTAGAGATTGTAATAACTCCATAAATTTAACACTCCCAACACTTTATTCTACTCTCATTTTCCTGGGCTAAATATATAGAGAACCTAAAAAGACATTATCCATAAAAGTTGTGGTATCTAATAATTATAATAATTATTTATTATATAGTATTTTCAAAATTGTTAAATTTTGTGTTTTGGTTTTTAAGTTATGAATAATATTTTCAAAATTGTATTTATAACTTAATTCAAATTACAAATTTTTTGTTTTGGTTCAAGAAAATTTTGATTTTCTTATTTATGATTCCAATTTTACAAGGCATAGCTCAAGATAAAATATGGAAGTTTAAAGTGACTCCATGTAAACACTCCATACTGCTAAAGTTAGGATGCCTAGTATTGGTCACTTTCCCCTAGTATATCCTTCATTGATCTTAGGGAAGGGGAAAGTAAAATATAGTTAAGTCAGATACATTGTTTTGTTTTTTAGAGGCAGGTTGTTGTAGCACTAAAATAAATATAAGATGCAATTGTGCTTATATGATGCATTGAGGAGTCTTTAATTTGTATTTGGAAAATATTTGAATTGCATAAAGAAATCAATAAAGTTTGAGGGAGTTAAGTTGGATACATTGTTTTTTTTTTTTTAGAGGTGGGTTGTTGTAGCACTAAAATAAATATAAGATGTAATTTTGTTCGTTTGATGCATTGAGAATGAGTCTTCAATTTGTGTTTGAAAAATATTTGAATTCTATTTAAAGAAATCAATAAAGTATGAGTGCATTGTTTATGGATGGGGTGCAAGCTAATGATGGTCTCTCATGATGTGTTAGTGGAAATGCAAACACGGGAAAACAACAATATGTTAACATGGAGGGATAATTTGAGGTGATTTCACAATGAATTTGAATATGATGTAAAAATATGAAATGTAGAAAATTGAATTAGCTTTCTGAATATATAATTTTATTTATAGAATTTTTATATGACTATGTTAAATTTGAGTTTTTCAAACAGTGCTATGTTATTTTTCATGCAAAATATAATGCATATGTTTTTGTTAGTGGTGTTGAATACCTTAATGATGAAATTTCCTTTAAAAAAATTGTAGAATTTTAGAGAACATATTGTTCTAGTGCAGGGATTTAAAAAAATAAATTATGATGTTAATTTTATATTTTTTCAAAATTATGGGAGTCATTATATCCTTGAAATTACAAGTCCTTGCATTAGTGTAGGGTGTGGGGGTCTTAACATTATCAAACATTTTTTTTTAAATTGTGGATCTCAATATGTACTAATGCAATGCATAACTTTTTTTAAAATTGGTTAAGGTGATAAAACGGTATAGAAGGAATAAAAGAGGTATGTATTTCATGATTCTAATATATGTCAAACCAAAAACATATTAAAAATAGTAAGCAATATATATATGTTTTAAAATTATATATTTGGAATTTGCATAGTCGACTCTATATGTGTCTGTAGTTTCATCGATGAAGGATTTATGTAACCTATACAAAAATAACATAAAAAATAGAGTTATTGAGAGGTATTCAGAAAAATGCAGGTTTTAATGTATTTGTAGCCCAAACCAATAACTTTGCCACTCCAAATCTAAATCTAAGGAAACCAAATCAGTACACACGTATGCTAAAGTTGTCACTCCCAACCCAAAAAAATTGAAATAAAAAGAATGTGCATACGTTCTGGAGTGCATGCGATATTTGTATTATTCCATAGCTAAAGGTCCACTAATTTGAAAATAGGAGTTTCTTCTTATTCCATAGCTAAAGGTCCACTAATTTACAACTATTTTCAAGTCCATAATAAAATTTCCACCCTCATTTATCCTTTTCTCAATGCTATGGTTCTTGTTAAGCTTGTGATGAAGATTGTTCCTGAGATATTTGTATGAAGTCACTTCCTCCAAGTTGTTTCTATCATACAAAAAATTAACATAAGTGATATTTTTGGATTTAATTATCATAACCTTCATTTTGTCAGTTAAGTGGGGCATACCCATACTAGAGAAAAAATCCTTGAGAAGTTTTAGTTGCTTGTCAATATCCTAGGGACTCCTCACCATAAGAAGAATATCATTAGCGTAAAGAAGAAGGATGATGATTATACCACCTAGAGTCAAGCCAACACAATCTATTTTTTCCAAACAACCCTCTAATGTGTCAATGTATATGCCAAAAAGGGTACATGACAAGGGGCAACCTTGCTTAACTCCTATATTACAATTAAATTCTTCGAACTAGCCCTTAGTGTTCCTAAACTTGGGACTAACATTCTTGGACAACCTTATCACAACAACTGCTAACTTGAAATAAACTTGTAACTTTTCTAATCTATTTCAAAGATTAGTCCTCGACAATGTCTCAAAAACTTTTAAAAACTAACTTAAAAAGTAAAAACAATATTTATTTTCTNCATGCGATATTTGTATTATTCCATAGCTAAAGGTCCACTAATTTGAAAATAGGAGTTTCTTCTTATTCCATAGCTAAAGGTCCACTAATTTACAACTATTTTCAAGTCCATAATAAAATTTCCACCCTCATTTATCCTTTTCTCAATGCTATGGTTCTTGTTAAGCTTGTGATGAAGATTGTTCCTGAGATATTTGTATGAAGTCACTTCCTCCAAGTTGTTTCTATCATACAAAAAATTAACATAAGTGATATTTTTGGATTTAATTATCATAACCTTCATTTTGTCAGTTAAGTGGGGCATACCCATACTAGAGAAAAAATCCTTGAGAAGTTTTAGTTGCTTGTCAATATCCTAGGGACTCCTCACCATAAGAAGAATATCATTAGCGTAAAGAAGAAGGATGATGATTATACCACCTAGAGTCAAGCCAACACAATCTATTTTTTCCAAACAACCCTCTAATGTGTCAATGTATATGCCAAAAAGGGTACATGACAAGGGGCAACCTTGCTTAACTCCTATATTACAATTAAATTCTTCGAACTAGCCCTTAGTGTTCCTAAACTTGGGACTAACATTCTTGGACAACCTTATCACAACAACTGCTAACTTGAAATAAACTTGTAACTTTTCTAATCTATTTCAAAGATTAGTCCTCGACAATGTCTCAAAAACTTTTAAAAACTAACTTAAAAAGTAAAAACAATATTTATTTTCTCGCATGTATGTTATCTTTCCCATATTAATTCATACAATATTTTAGATTTGATAGGTGGTTAATATATTGTTTAGGAGACTCAAAAGTCATTCAAAAGGATTACTTACCATTTATTGAACATAATTAATTGAGTGAGAGTGTACAATAAGGAAATATTGACCAATATGAGTTAGAAACACATGGTGTTGACTTTTTTAATGTATACTAACAAAATATGGACCACATATACTTTGTATATTTCACAACTGTAATACCTCGGTTTTGAGATCCTAGATTAAATAATGTATTTTGTTATTTTACGAAAGGCCAAAGCACCCAAAAAATCAAAAGAGGCTGGAGTGCCTAGGAAAATGTAATGGTGTGATCATTATTAATAATAAAATACATCGTTGGCTACCAGAAGAACAAGGAAAATAGTTATAAGGGGCTATGATTCCATGAGAGAGGGGGATTAAGGGGCTAAGTATTTTTATTATATTTTATTTATCCATAATTGTTTTAATTGAGAGAAGTGGTTACATGAGCTTCTTGGGTAAGGCCATGTGGTTCTTAATTTCCAAGTAAATATATAAACCCATATTTGGGTTGTTTGGGGATTCACACTCTTCATTATGTTCACTCTCTCCTGTTGGACAATTGGATTAGGTTGATGGACAATTGGTTTGGATTGTTGGTTTTCAGTGATGTCAACCCTTGGAGAGTGGTATTATAGATTGATGTCAACCCTTGGAGAGGTTCGATAGCAAATTATGGTAGCACAAAAGTATGGGTAAGGGACCTGAGTTTGTTTGAGGTATAAACGAAGGAAGATCAGTGAATATGAAGGTAAGACTATTCTAGATGGCCAATACATGCCATTCCATTTTCGGTGATATGTGGAACATCACATAACTCCTCACGGTTAGAGAGTTATGGCCATGTGAAGTTGGAGAACCCTCATGAGTTATCTAGAAACCCCTAGAAGGTCAAAGAAGTCAAATTATTCTAGAAAATCCTAGAAGAAGTTGACTAGTCAAGTGGGTGAAACTAGGAGTTAATTTTGGGTTAGGTGGGTTCATTAAGAAAATAATTAAAAGTAATTTAGTTGCAATAAATAGATAATTAAGGAAAGTGGTTAAGTTAAGTGGACAAAGGTTAAATAGTCAAAGTGGACAAAGTGGTTGAGTGGAAAACAGTGGGTTAATGGGATAGCCTTATAAGATGGAGTAAGGGGTAAATTTGTTACAAGGAAACTTCTAGAGCAAGGCACTTGGAAAGTATAAATAGGAGAGCAAGGGACTACTATTTGCACCTATTTTTGAATATAATTGAATATCCATTTGTGAAAGGTAATTTGGGTAGGTATTATTGATAGATCAAATTCGTGGCAGAAAAACCGTGAAAAAAAGTCGTGGCAACAAATTCACAGCAGCCAAACCACGACAGCAAAATCATGGTAGTAGAACCGTGGTAGCATAACGCTACAAGAAGAAAAAGGTATGGTTTTCATATGTGTAGTGTTGAATCTATGAATCAAGTTGAGGGTTTTCCTTGTAAATCTGTTGGATGCCCTCTTGGAAGTTTAGGGCTTGTTGTAGAGTTGATCCGAGGTAGATCTACTGGAGTTTAGTACTAGTTCATAGTTGGTTATATTGGCATAATCTTTAATGCATGGTTGAAGTCTATTTAAGAGAGACATGAAACTTCTTGTTTGAGGTATGTTTTGTGAGCTAGGGTTTAGCTCTTGAGATGGTATTGGTTGTTCAATATTGCTACATATATCATATTTTTTGAGGGATACAATTGGTATTTTGTTGTTGTTATTTGGCATATGGATATTGGTCTTCATGTTGTGTATGTGAGAGATATATTGACGATGTTGGGTTGCGGGTTGCTATTGTGATCAAGAGCATGAGTTCCATGAGATCAGATCATATTTGATAGAGAGTATAGGTTGATATTACATTTATTGGTACAAGTTTGGTATAGGTGTTGGTTGTTAGGGTCCTAACCCGCACATAGGTAGAACAATATATTCGGATGTAATAAAGGTCAATATTAATAAGGCCTTTCAATAAAATAGAATAAGGCGGATGTAAGAAGATCTAATAGAAGCTTCCACTTCTAGAAGGATCTTCCTCTAGATGCTTCTTTTTAGTATAAATAGGAGTCGAGGGTATGAGAACCCTAGCTTGGATATTATTGTAATAGAGATCTACTCAACTAGAGGTTGCTCCCTCGAAGAGGCCCGTGAACATTGCTTTCAGATTCAAAGTGCTATTTCTGTTATTATTCTCTTATCATTTCAGTGCTATTGTGGTGAATGTTCTGGTTATATTGCTGTTATTCTTC
>SNQJ01S0174120.1:32145-43992 GCA_010110895.2 Picea sitchensis | reverse complement strand
ATTGGAGAGAATGGAAGAGGAGATTCCATCATTGATGTGAGTCAAGATGATTCACAAGAGGACGATGTCCAGCAGAAAAAGTCACCGTTGAGTTGGCTTGGTAAGAAATGGTTGGATTTCTTGAGCAAGTGAGGCTTGCATTTGTCTATTGTAAATGCACTTTTCGCGTTATGTGTGCATTTATGGGAAGCATGATAAGTTGCAGCCATTTATATTTTTTGTATTCAACTCTTAAGTACCCATATGTTTTGGGGTTGTACTTATGTTTGTACGGGAAGGAGAGTTGAAGAGTCATGAACATGCATTTGTTTTTATGTATGTATAATCAGTGAACCTGGTGATGGTTCATCATGAGTGATTCATGATTGTTACATGAGTATGTGTCATGTTTGTTGACTTGTCAGTTTGGGAAGGTTGATGTTTCAATGAGTCTCGACTAGTGTTGATGATTTTCTGACGACTATGTTGTGTCGATCGTGTTGTTCGACTTGTGTTTAGTCGATGGTGTTTATTTACTTGAAAGTTGATCTTGAAAACGCCATGTGCTTTGATAAAGTACGAGATGCGACAGTTTGTTTGAAGAACAAAATATTTTGTTGGCATCATTTTTCAATCTTGTATGAATTGTTTTCAAGATTGATGGTTTTCTTGGCTTGTGACAAGATGTCGCAGGAAAGTTTTTGCAGCCATTGGAGAGCTGATTTTGTTGATGCCAAAGAGTTCGAAGAGGGACTTGATTCTCAGTGGGAAGGTTGGCAGTCTTCCAAGCATAGAGAGAGCAGTGGGTCAACAGCAGCCAGGAGCAGTGGTTGAAGGACATAGCCAGTTGCAGTGCATGGCATGTCAAAGTATTTAGGTGATTGTCGAAAAGATTTTGATATAACTTGAAATCAGGTAGATAAGCTTTTGTGGGTCCAAAATCCTTTCAGTGGGAAGGTGTGATCAAAATCTGGACCAGGGGGCAAAATTTTGCTCAATTTTCAAAGTGCTCGGAATGCAACGAAAATGGTGCCATTGCGTCTGTCTCGTCTTCCTGATTCTGGCAGTATATTTACTTTCTCAAATGGAGTCCGTATGGAGAAGATATCGCGATCTGTTCGCCGAGCCAAACAAGGAAAATTTTGATGTTGACTGTACCTGTCCGTATAGTCCGTACAGGACACGTGGCAGGTCCGTACAGGTCCGTACAGGACAGGTGGTGGCTCCAGGGCATGACATGTGTCATGCATGTTTGGACTTTTCAGCGTACGGTTTGGCCAATCCTGAGGTGACACGTGTCACCACTTGAAGGGTGACATGTGGCACATGATGACGTCAGCATCCTACGGTCGGATGACGTCAGCAGCACGTGTGGCGATGACTTGGCACCCATTTAATGGTTGGTTGCTGGCGAATTGGATTTTGACACATGTCCGTTTCTCGGAAAATGGTATGAGGACACGTGGCCCAATCTGAAGGCGCCACATGTCACTCGGTTATTGGTTGGTTTGTTTGGTTATATAAAACTTGTGGTGGAGTCTGCGGGGTTCGACCCCCGGACCTCCCCAATACCAACGCCTTCGCACGATCGCCCGACCATTGGGCCACAGATTTATTCTTGTTTGATATATCAACGAGAATATATTTAAAATTGTGTGTTGTTTTATACGGAAAAGGGCGCGGGCCGGGGCTTAAGCCCCGACCCATGGTTTCGGTTAAAGCACATATGACCATTGTATATGACTATATCGCACGCGGGGTGAAATACCATATATTATATATGTGCGTTGTATAAACCAACGGTTATTKCCATATGTAAAAGAAATACGCGCGGATATATATTATAACCAAAGTTTTTACCATGTGTTCAAATGTGGCGCGGTTATGACTTGCGCCCGGGTTTTGTTAAGCCACGGTTTTGGCTTTGTGCCATGTGACTTTGCCACAAGAATGCACGGGGTTGTTAGCACGGGTTTAAAACCAATGCGCGCGGTTTCAAACGGTTGGCACGGTTTTAAAACCATTAACCAACTTTTGCTTTTAGCCCGAGGTCATATTGTAACTGACCATATGCCTGAGAGCTAGGCGGTTGGGGGATGGAGGCGCCCTAACCGTCCTACAGTTTGCACAGTTATTCGGAACCGTTTGGTGCTGGGTTTAAACGCGCGTTTTGGAGCGTGTTCTTGGTTCATGCACACAGAGGTGCGTTCTGTAGAACCAGTTCCAGCAAAGCTTGAAGGAGAAAAATGGAGGAGGCCTAACTTCTTCATCGTTTGGCCGATTGAGGTGCCGTAAAAGCCCAGCCAGGGGTTTTTGGACGTGCTGGATCCATTGGTGTCATTTTCAAAGCCATTTGAAGACTCTTCATGCAATTTTTTCACCATTTAAGTTCCAAGAAGCTCCAGGGAACTTTAAGCCCTCTTTGATGGAGGACATGGTTTGGTGAGCCTATGTTTGTTTTCTGTGATTGAATAATCATTTTTGGCTAATTGATATGCTATGAACACATTGGGATAGGTTTCAGAGGCTGTTGAGGAATTTTACAGGCGTTTTTTCCAAAGAGAAGCTCAGGGAAGCTTATGGCCACATGTAGAGGAGGTCATGCCCGGATGAGCCATGATCCGTTTTCAGAGTTGTATTAGTCATTTTTGGGGTTTTTATGTGTTCTGATCTCAATGGTGCAGTATGTTTTTCCATTTGAGTTGAGAAGCATCTTTTAAAAGAACTTTTGACTAATTAATCCCAGAGAGCCAAGTCCATTATGGAGGCTCAAGGAGATGTAGCCCGGAGGGGGGTGAACTCCTTTATCATCTTGTTCTTGTTGTGAGTTTGATGGTTTGTTTGCTGCAAGTTGTGTTGTTGTGTATTTATTGCAAGTACATATATAACCATTTGAAAGAACATTTCCTCACACAAGCATTTACAAGAAGTTTCACGAACTTAACACATAAGTTTATATTGCATATTTATACACATGAAGCAAGGTCCTGTAAAGTTTATTTTAATGAAGTAGGGGTGCTTGCATAGCATAACAAGTCAGCCTTCTATTTTCAGATCAGTTCGTGTACTCGTGATGTGGAATATGTTTGTGTAAGGTGCGAGTATCTACTGCAATAATGAAGAAATGTTAAATTGATATGTTTTGTTTATATCATTACAAGTATTTCATTAATAAAAACAACATTAGAGTGGTTCTCTTTACCTGATGGGGCCACATCATCTACTTCATCTCCTTGTCTAGTTGCCTGATCATCTTGTACATGATGACCCTCTACATGATCTAGAGTTGAAACATCAAATATTTAAATTAATACACTATTTGCAATTAAATATTTTCAGCTGTAATTCATACTAAGTTTTTTTTAGCACATGAATACATCCATTACCAGGATGCACATCATGACCTTCAGTGGTCGGTCATTCTCCATCATGGGCATTATGTGTATTGTGGTTTCTGTGCTTCAAACAAAGAGGCTTAATATTTTATGGCCAAAATTAATAATGAATAGACTACACAAGTAATCAATCTTAAATAAAATTTGTTGATTTTATTTACCTGCGTGCAAGGTGGATCACTGGAAGACTATGTTGTCCCAACACCCAAGCTTTTTCAACATTCAACAACAACTACAAAGTTGTGTTGGAAGCCAACCCTCAAGTCATCCTCTACTTACACTTCGTTGAACCGATCAGCCTGCAATTTTGCATAAGATCATCAATTTATCTTTTATGGTGAAATGAAAACAAATTTATATGCAATTTATTATTTGGATACAATATTTGAGTTATTGATACTTACAATTCGTGTCACCATATTCGAATAACCACTAGGCCCAAGCTTGTGATGGCCATGCTTTTCTAGTCTGGCCTTTGTTGTCTTTGATGTGTTTGAAAGCCTCTAAAAAGTTTGAAATACATTAGATTTTGCAAATTTCATGTAAAAATAAAGAGTAATAAACATATAATTACATTGTTCAAAGTATTGCATACCTTCATGTGCCCGGTGGTAGCTTTCCTTGTTTTCTTAAAGCCCTATTACTTCCATCATCCAACATGACTTTCTACTCCCTTACTGGAATCATTGGAGGGCGCTCCTACCTAGGGTTCATTTCTAGATGAACACTATATTGGTCCCTCACAATGTTCATATTTTGGTCATATTTCTTGAGGACCTCCTCTCAGTTGAAGGTCTCAGCATCGAATAACCCAATCAAGCAATTGATGAGCTCATATTTAAAATGTTTGTTTTGTTTATCCCACCCTATGCAGATGGTGGGCCCAAATATCTTCAGTGACCAATCATTTAGATGTTTAAAAAAACATCATTTCCTGCAAAACAACCATGTCATCATTAGTTTAAAAAGAATGATCTATGAGTAAATTTCAATCAGATTATATATAATAGTTAAAACATTTTTTAAATACATGGGATCTTCTCTATATTTATGGGAACAATATTTTCATCCACCAAAAGTGTGGTCTGTACTATTCCCGTGCTAATAACATGGGAAGGTCCGAGAAATGTTGCTTGAGAAATATCAATACTACTTTATGTTGCATCAACCCCCTGACCCTATTCTACATGATCTGTAGTGCCTCGAGCAATAGAGGGTGCACCCACATCTTCCCCCTGGGTTGTCCTGTTATGTTTTGTCGACTCTTCAGTTGAAAAAATTGGCACATTTTTAGATGCACATGGGGTTAGATGCTCATGATGTGAAGACTCGTCAGTAGCATCAATAGAAACAATAGGCCCCTCACCAGAATTATGTGGACGCAAATACGCCTGTAAAAACAAATCATATTTTAGTTCATGACATATACGAGTAGAAAATATAAAACCATAAATGAATTTATCTTCTAACTAAATATCTCGCAGCTTACATTCAACGACTGAGCTCTCATAGTCAAACGATCAATCTTTTCTCTAATCTCCTCTGTTTGCGGCTGAGTGAATACCAAACGAAGGATTTCTGCATTTATTTTTTTATGAACTTCTTTAACATCTGAAAGGGGTTTAAGCAATTATGTGATGTCATCATCGCACATTATCTCATCCACATCCATTTCTGTGGATTTCTCTGCCAATGGATACGTACACTGTGACAAAAATATAGAAAACATTAATATCGAAATGAAACCAATAAACTCATCAAAAACTCGTAATGATACAACATACTTAATTTGTACAATTACTATGGGTTATACCGACTGGGCTGAGGATGGAGTCCTCTGATCTATTGGGGACTTTCCCCAGTCAAGCGCAGCCTGCAACAAAAAATTTGAAAACATTAATATCGAAATGAAACCAATAGACTCTCAAAAAAACATAATTAAAAAATACATTCCTTATATTTAATTTGTACAATTTATAATGGGGTATACCTTTTGCCCCGATGATGGCATCATCTCATCCATTGGGTACTTTCCCTGATCAACAACCTGTAAAAAAATATATTGAAACCATTAATATTGAAATGAAACCAACAAACTCTTCAAAAAACATAATTAAAAATGAGGTATACATGTTTCCTAGAGTATGGTGTCATTTAATGAAACATATTCCTTATATTTCTTATATCAAAATGAAAAATTAAAAAAAAACATTAATTAACAAAAACATAATTTATTAGATTCATTAATTACAGGTTTGGTGAAATGTTATATTTACCACTCCCATAGTAACATCATTTGTATCTATTCGATTCAAATTGTAATTGATCAACAACTCTTCCCCTACAACTATTGAATTTTTTTTTTTTTAAGTAAAAGGCGAAACCTATTATATTATAACTTCAGAAAAAGAGTACACATGACACGCAGGTGCCAGCTGTCCTGCCTATGCAAGAAACCAAGACAGTTGGCCTGCCCAGAGTAGCATGCAAAATCAGAGGGTTCATTGCGCCACCCTGCCCATAGGAAACCAAGGTATACATCCATAATTAACAGCAATCCAGTGAGGTATGTTCTAATGCTAACCATGCTAACAACTAAAGAGCTATAGATATGGTAAACTACTATGGAAAAAGATTTGGAAATCATGCAAGACAGGAGAACCTATTCCCCGGAGTCCTCGTGAGCGTCCGTCGCTTTTCCACCGCTGGCTGGGATGACATAAGGCTGAGCACATGTTGGGCATTGTCGCCGAGGAGTGGCACTGGAATAGGCCGCATAGAGCATGTCCAAGCGTTGGCTAACGCAGACTACTCTAAAGATTTGATCCTCCACTAGGCTTCAAACTTCAAATATCAGCTGCAAATGCTCCGGGTGCAGGAGTGGTGGTGAGGGCAGCGTCTGCGGCTTGTTGTCCATTTCCTGACGTCCCGGCGGCTCCTTGTTTGGCTACAATGCTGTGGTATCTTCCAGTGGCTCCTCCTTGACCAAGCAAGTGATGGGCTCTTCGTTGGGTGTTGCGCAGGGACCTGAGGTGTCTTTTTAGTGGGGCGGTGCTTCCTCTTCTGCAATACATGTCGGGGGGTTCCAATTATCTGGAACAGTAAACATCATGCTCTCTAAAAATTCCGGTGGGAGCTCCATGTTCGGGACTTCTTCTACAAAGGTTCTGGGGGGCGAGCTCGCATCCATTTTCACCTGACGTCACCTCTGCTTGGAAAGGATCACAGCCCGCTTGAATTTCCCGTGTCTCTTCCTCCTGGAGTCAGCCACATTCCAGTCGGCTCCCCTGCGGGGCTTCCCTCTCACCCTCGGCATGGCAAGAGCAAGTATCAATGCCAGAGCACCGAGAACACTGTTGCTACCCCGCTTCTCGGAAAGCTTCAAATGCACACTAAGATTCCCGGTAAGGCGGGAAAAGGAATAAATTATAGTTGTTGCCATTAAAGCTGAGAGCTTAATGCTCTGGCTGACCGGTCTGTAATCACTCGTGAGAGGTTCCATCGGAGGACGGAGGCCGACGGAGGTAGTGCCCTTCATAAATAGTTGAGTGTGTGGTGAGAGCCATTATAAATGGCCTCTCCCATCTCGCCTCCACGTGCCTCACCTTTGTCGTGTGTCACCCCATCCGGGGCCTTCCCCTACAACTATTGATTTTATGGCACACACAAAAACACGGTTTCCTTCATACCCCTCAAATACACAATTGTTTGTTTATTTGTAGATCTAGGTTGTGTATTGTTTATAAACCCTGCAATATTCCTTGATGTTTTTGGCCTTACGTCAATGTACATACTCAATCCTTTATTTTGATTATTGTATTTTAGTTGTAAATAATTTGCAAACACATTGTATCTGTGCATACTGCGTGTATATTGGACCAACCGCATCCAATCTCTGTAATTGTAGAAGCCGACATACTCCATCAATTCAGTACATTTTCCATAACCCACCTTTATTCCATCCATGCAAAACAACCCTAAACCATGTAATGACGATGGTGCAATCCGAAATATCCTCTCATTCACACAAACATCTGTGTTTAGACGAGGAAGATCCTTGGCTACCCATTGTTTAACTAGATGTTAATACCTCAAGGTCACCTCGATGTCGCATATGGTCTCATCATCATAAGAACATGACCCCCCTTCCGTGAGAAAAAACTCCATTTGTTTATGGAATTGTCTTCTAATATTTTGACGTCTAGTTGTATATATATATATATATATATATTAGGCCTACTAGATGTATCGCTTTCCTTAATCTTCCTGAACTTCCCTCACTCGAGGAGGACAAATCTGACAAATACATGTTTGCTTGTACCTGCACCCCATCGAATGAGAGAAATAGTTAACAAACATTCTCATTAATAACTCTCTAAAGCATATGAAAAAATTAGTCGGCTCTATTTGAGATTACTAGTTATACATTGCATTTATGCCCTATGTAATGAACTATATCACCTCAGTGTATTTTTCATTTATCATAAATGGGTCAACAACTTCCTTTTTTAGGCCTAAAAGAGCTCTCAAGTAGAGATATCTACTCTCTATATATTTATTCATGCTTGTAGCCTAGGAATTAAGAAGGTCTTTGAAGGACACACTTAGAGCGATCAACATGAATGATATCCAAATTGGAAATCAATGTATTTTGTCACATTTACTATTTGTTGATGATATACTAATTTTTGTGATGGTACTAGGAGGGAAGCAACAAGATTCAAATAGATTATGGACCTTTATTGTCTTGTTATAGGTATGCATCTAAATATAAAGAAACCATCTATTTGATTTATTGGTATATTTGAGGAAGATCAATACTATATTTCTGCTCCTTTTCTTTATAATACTCCAGAGATGGAAAAATTGGCTTAAAGTTCCTAGGTTTTACAATTGGCTTAAAGTACCTAGGTAGCCATAATTGTTGGTTTACAGTACCTAGGTATCCATAAGTGTTGGGAGGCTTGTACAATATAAAGGCCTTTGGTATCGAATAGTAAAGGAAATATATATATCCTACTACTCTCATATACATTAGAATCCCCCTTTATCTCATGTGTCCAATGCTAGATGGACATCTTTTGACCATGAGGTTACGTGGATCTATTGGTTGCATAGTGTTTGGTTTCTCCGACTCAACTACAAGCTCCGAGCTTTTTTGTGTTTAGTTTTTTACCGGGGGCTTCCCTCCAAATATTTCCTTGCTAAAGGAAATCAATCAAGAATAACATGGACTAGGGGACCCCTAGTACACCCAAAGTGACCAAAAATTTCTAGTCACTCGCCTCAAAACAAGAGGACCTAGAGCCAAAATTAGTGGATGCAAAAAAAGAGGCACATCCATCACCCAAATCCAACTTGGAGGATCCAAAACAAAGGAAAAAGGATACAACAAAATAATCAATAGAGTAATCAATAGAAATGGAATCTATAGCCCAAGGAAAAGAAACTACATCCTAATATTATTTGGTGATGGAATCAGATAAGGAGGATAATACCAACTCTGAGGAAGAACCAGAACCAACCAGAGACATCAAAATTAAAGGAGAGGGATCCAACTAAGGGATCATTGATGTATCAATTTCAACAAATATTAAAGAATCTAAATTCCAAACTCAAAAAATGAAACAAAAAAGTGTTTGGAAACATCTTTCATGGTGACATAGAAAAGGAACTCAAATCATTTTATCATTGGCTCCACTCTGAATCAACTACAGAAAAATAGGAATCCATAAGGTTCATCCTTAAACAAATCCCCTAGATGGTGATCCAATATTAGAATGTTATCTTGATGATAAGAGTTACTCTGTAAGAAGTTGAAATAATAGTAATGGACATGGCATTAGGGAAATATCCATGTCTAGATGGTTTTACAATATATTTGTTCCAAAATTGTTAGTTTTTGTTGGGCACATATGCTTGGAAGGTAGTTGAGGAATCTAAAGAAACACATGGAATTTTATAGGCTTTCAACCCCATCTTCCTTACACTCATTCCAAAAGAAGAGAGAGCTAACACCCCAAACAAATTCAAACCAATATCTCTATGTAATTTGACCTACAAAATCATCTTTAAAGTCATTACAAACTAACTAAATCCTATCATGTCTCATATCACTTCTCATGAAAAAGGAGGATACATTGAAGGGTGACAAATTATGTATGTGATCATTATAGTACATGAGGTTATTCATTCCTTAAAATTGACTAAAAAGTTAGACATGTAAATTAAGGTTGATATGTCTAAAGCCTTTTATCATAGTAATTGGTATTTTTGTGTTCAAATTCTATCTACCCTTGGATTCTATCAAACCTGTATCTTCTGGGTTAGACAATAGGTCTCCTCATATTTCTTATCTATCCTATTCAATCGATCTCCCTCTTCCACCTTCAACCCTTCTCGAGGCATTAGACAAGCTAATTCTCTATAGCCTTTCTTATTCATACCGATCATTGAAAGATTGAGAGGAAGTTTGTGTCAAGCATCTACTAGTGGAAATATGAAAGGTTTCCTTATCCATGGTGAGTTATATCTCCTCTCCCATTTTCAATTCACAAATGACACACTTGTCGTTAATGATTTCAATCAGTTATATTAATCATTTTTGTTGATTTCTTTACAAAAAGTATTATTCATTGTGTTAAAGTATGCATTGGATGCCCGTGGATAACATCATAGGTAGATCATAGTTTGACCTCCTTTTTTTAGAGTAAGAGAGGGATGAGACAAGGCATCCCTTTTTATCCACTCTTATACATTCTCATGGCTCTCTCTTTGAGCAAAAGGTTGGAGCAAGAGAGAATTGTTGGAAAATTGAGGGTATATCGATTGTCCAGGGAGTCGAATAATCGAGCCACTCTTAGTTTGATGATGACATGTTTCTTATGGGGGGTACCTTTGTCACCATAACTTACCAATTCAAGAAGGTCTTAAATAATTTAATTCAATCATGTATTAAACCATAACTTATAGAACCTTGGACGAGATTCAAAAGGAGGAGATTTAATTCCTAATTTGGGGTTTTAAAGGATTATAAGAACTTATCGATTTTGGAATCGTTCCTAGTCAAAACGAGGTCTCCTATGTCACCTACTATGTCTCTCCAGCAAGGGAACTCTCAGTCGCTCCTCCTTTGTCACTCCAACAATGGCTTCTCTTTCTCCAGAAATGGCTTCTCTCACTCTAGGTCCTGGTCAGGAGGTGAGGTAATTCAGGGGAGGTTATGGGAGTGCAGGTGATCTCTTGCCTCAAAAATGGCTTATCTGCCTCCAGCAATGGCTTATCTCGCTCTCAGTCACGACTAGGAGGTGAGGTAACTAGGGGTGGGTTATTAGCTCTCATTCGTGACCAGGAGGTGAGGTAATTCGGGGGAGCTGGTTATGGGTGTGTTAGCGATATTTCTCGCTAAGGGGGGCAGATATCAAACGCATGGGTTAAAACCCACTTGTCCAAAGTTTTGGGCGACAACGTGCCCGTGGTAAACAGCAAGCACGATCGGGCGGTCCAGATGAGTGCGCCCAGATCAATGGCTCACAGCAAATTCCGGACCCCCCTTGCCTTTCGACCTTTAAGCAAGAGGGGGGGGTCCGGAATCGGGGGCGCATCTCTCCGACGGTCCAGATGAGCGCGCCCGGATCAACGGCGTTGAAGACCATTCCGGACCCCCCCCACCTTTCTACCTTTAAGCCGAGGGGGGGTCCAGAATTGCGGATGCAGCTTCCAACGGCCACGATCGCAGCGCCCTGATCAACGGCGCTCGTGCAGCCCTGCTCCTCTCAACTGCCCTATGATTAACCAGTGTGGGTCCTCCTCCCGTCACTTCACTTTCCTTCTACCTGCCTTCCCCTGTTGCCATGTGTCACTTATCCATTCCTCCTCTCTGGATTGCGTGGCCTCCCCTTCTTTTCATCACCCACTCATCGCCCGCCACGTATCCCTTTCTTTCCACATCAGTCTCTCACCCGAAGGCGAGTCTGTTTCTCCCGTCTTTGCCTCGTTTACCTGGCTGTCCCCTTCCACGGATCATCCCCTATTCCCCCCCCTTTCTGTCATCACTCTCACTTCTCGCCATCACTCCTACCATGCAGCACGTCCTCCACGATGACCCTCAGGTCCGTCCCTCAGGCCATTCAGTCGTTCCAGGTGGCAGCGCGAGAAGTGTTCCCTATCTCGAGGTGTTGAGTTGGCTGGGCCGTTATCAATCCCAAGAAGCAGTTATTGAAGCGGTTGGTGGTGGTTATACATCGTCTCCGCCATAATGGGGACGTCCCGAAAAGAATTAAAAGCACGTCGAGTCGCCGGATAAACTGTCAGAAAACTGATCGCGTCTACCATAAGTTGCACGACCATTCAAAGATCGCAGCTCCGTGTTGTCAGAAGCCATGCAGACGCAAAGCCTTTAATGAAGTTTCTTGGTTCCGCCGCTGTTGTTATTTTGAGTATATGTAGGCATTTTTTCCATTTTTGTATCTAT
>SNQJ01S0174120.1:11867-32135 GCA_010110895.2 Picea sitchensis | reverse complement strand
TCTCCAAAACTCGACAAAATCTATGTACTAGAAAATAAATGAATGTGCTTTTTTTCATAATTAAGAAATGTCTCCTACAATTCAATAATTCTATCAATATTCAATAATGTACAATTCAATAATTCTATATATATATATATATAGGCATACCTCATACACTTCAATGTAATTGATCATCTTCTCCATCCAAGTCCATAGAAGCACAAATTGAAAAAATTTCAATGTTGGCCCCATTCACATGTCACTTATAAGCAGGGTCAAGTACATGAGAAGGCGAACCTTAATTTTGGCTTTTTATATATCAACCAACAATATTTGTTTGTCGAATTCTTTGTTTGAGTCATGTTTGAGTCTAGAAACCCTCTGATATCGTCAATGCATGTGTGTTGTCCTAACAGGTCATGAAATTTTAGTCCATACAAACACAAATTGAAAAAAAAATCAGCATTGGCCCCATTCACATTAAGTTTTCTATAGACTTGTTGTTTGATTGTCAAATTGTTTGTGTGAGTCATGTTTGAGTCTGGAAACCCTCGCATACTATCATTGCATGCATCTAGTCTAACCATGTGAAATTTTAGTCCATACAAGAACAAATTGAAAAAATTTCAACGTTGGCCCCATTCACATGTCATGATTTTTATGCGTCATTTTCAAGTACATGAGAAAGTGTGCCTTATTTTTGAGTTTTTAAATATTATATAATAATGAACTAGGTGAAATAAGCATAGTTGTGCATTTATAACCTTGTCGAGATTCTCTTAGTTTTGAGAATTGTTTAATATTCTCTACTGAACGGGGCCAACTACATGAAGGTGGAAGCTCATCTATCCCCCCCACCGCCCACCTCACTCTCAATTCCCCAAAACCTGAAAAAATCTATGTAGTAGAAAATAAATGAATGTGTTTTCTGTCATAATTAAGAAACGTCTCCTACACCATATACCAACATACTAGAAAATGACATAATTAAATTTGAACACTAATTTATACAATATACCAATACAAGTCCATACCTCATACAATATACTAATATTAAGGCATACCTCATACACTTCAATGTAATTGATCATGTTCTCCATCCAAGTCCACACCTGTATCATTCGATCCAGATTCAACATTGTAAGGATTGGCCATATCATCATCATCGTCGTCGATGTCAGTTTCGATAAATTCATAATCCATATCATCTTCATGAACATTGTCTCCTACATCATCTGGTTCAACTAATTCTTCAAGATCTTCCTCTGGAGCATGATCATCTAAATCATGTTGATCCTCTACATAATCTTCTTCTTCAATGCCCTCTTGATATTCCTCTACATTATACTTTGTCGCCCTTCCTCTTGGATCATGTCTAATAACAAATGACCAACCCCCTCTACCTGGAACCTCAGAGTAAAAGACATGTTCACATTGACTTGGAAGAACACATGGATCTGTTAATGGCTCAAGCAACCTTATATTGACCATGGTAAATCCATTAGCATGTTCAATAACAGTTTTATCAGGATCACGTTGATTCAATTGTAGCATATACCATTTGACAACGAATAGAACTAATTTTAATGATTTAAAGTCACACTCAATAATATCTTCCAAATACCCATACTATCGATTTTTTGACAATTTTGGATGTCTGTCACTTCTAGAGGAAACATTCATCACCTCAAAGAATGCAGTTATCCCTGAATTAGATGTTTTCTTTGTTTCATCCAACCTTTTTATGCAAAATTTACGACCGTTGCACCACATAGACTTATGGTGTTTTGCCTGCAATATGCCAAACACATAAAAATGACATCATCAATTGATAATTAAGTAAATATTTTATGTTTGGAAAGTATGCAAAGAAAAAAAATCAACTTGTACATTAATATAATTGAAAATAATTAAATAGTATGGATTATTAATATGCTTGCATGTTTATCTTTTAAACCATATGCTAAATCGATTTCCCTTTGTGTAAGATTGGTATCTCCATTGTGGTGTGCTTCTTTAACCAATGAAGCGACACCTTCCCATGATAATCCTTGACCATATTGTTTACATTCTTCAATTTGTTCATTCATCCAATCAAGATTGTTTGTGACGTATAAATGTAGTGCATCCCACTCTCGACCATCTACATGAGAATAAAATTACAATATTTCACAAATGTATAATTAATTAACACGGTCTACCTTTATAATTGATGCATATTGAAGATTAAAAATGAAATAATTAAGTACAATATATACATAAAAACCAACAGTCAAATGTATTATAATTAATCTACACCATATAATAATTACCTTTCACCTTCCTCGATCTACCTTTCCCCATTAGGTACTTGCCTTCGAATTTGTTAATGGAGTTTGGATCACCAGTGCGTCAATCTAAAATGATCTCAATAAATGCTAACCATGGAAGATATTTAGTAATATACACCATGGCATGGTATACCATATATCCCTCCACAACAGAACCCTCAGGATGTGCCCTCTGTCTAACCAAATCCTTCAAATATTTCAAGTGCTTCTCAGCCATCCACATCGACCTTGTGTGTATAGGTCCACACAATTCAATCTCCTCAACTTGGTGTATGAGGTAGTGTTCTTGTGCATTGAAAAATAACGAGGGTAGAAACTTTTACATTCCACACATTAGACAAGGAATTTCTCTGTTCCAATACTTTATATCTTCTTTATGGATTTATTTAGATGAAAACCATCTACAAGTGATGCAAGAAAATCACAAGATTTAACGAAAATAAACAATATGGTACATAAGTACAATTACTAAAACAAATGTCAAATACAAGTTCTACAATGAATTAAACAAAAACTTTATGCATGCAAAATATCACTACTTACCTCATGTATTTTCCAAGATCATATATAACTTGTTTGACATTGTTGTCGAAGTTGTCTGGGAGAGATAGAGGTAGAACAAACTATAACAATAAAATCGTTTCATTATTTTTTCCAAAAGCACACAAAAACGTACACCGACAACATGCAGTATACACATATAGCAATATATAAACTGGAATAATTACCTTAATGAAGACATGCCAATCATGTGTTTTTACCCCCCCCCCCAAAAAAAAAAAAATCACCTTTATTTTTAAGATATTCTTTATGTTCGAACAAAATCCTGTGGGAAATTTAATTTTTCGTATGACTTCTTTTACAACATTGCTTTGTTGCTCCGTCGATAACCATGGAAGAGAGCTTATATTAATTTGGTCTCCATCGTTATTTAATTCAATGACATCTTTCATTACATGATTGGCTTCCTGAATGTCACTGCAAATTTGGACAATTTTTTCTTTGTCACTCCTTCCATCCAATATTCGCCATAATGTTCCAGCTACATTATTTCCGATATGTGTTGTATCAAAAAAATGAACAATTTGTAAGTGCTCATAGTAGGGAAACCTACTGAATTGTTTGGGATAACTTTTCATTCCTCATGGAAGCCCATTAACACCTTCATGATCACGACCATCATGAATCATAATTAAAGAAATTACAAAAATCATTTTCAATTACAGTAAATTATCAAAACACATTATAAAAAAACAAATTAAAAAACATTTCATATATGATGATCATAAATAGACAATTTGATCTGTACCTTGACAATTTCTATTATATTGCAACTTCCATAGGTGAGGTGTCATTCTCTGTGGTTTTAATGTGGTCTCTTCTTTCTCATTGAAAAAATGTTTTTCGGTAGTTCTATACCTATGATTCTTAGAGAGGAAGTGCCTATACTCATCAAATACCTCCTTTCCTAAACTTTTTTATCGACAATATTTCATCTTAGGACCACAAACTGGACATGCAAATTTTCTCATTGTTTGAAGACCTACAAAATATGGATTAACTATGTCAATTATATTATATTGTATATAATGAATAATGAATTATTTAAAAAACATGCATGATTAATATATCATCTTCATAAAATTAAATACTATTAAATTGCACGTTATAATTACATACCACAAAAATGTGTTAGCCCTAGAGCATCATGAATTGTCCATGCAAGCATTGCATGGAATTGAAATTTCCTTTGCCCTATTGGTCTAGAGACATCATACATGGTGATGTCATTCCATAGCTTTAGTAGCTCATTAATAAGAGGCTCTATATATACATTCATATCTTTAACTTGGTACTTACCTAATTGATTTGAACATATAGAGTACATAATTATTACAACCATTTTACATACATAAATAATATATATGAGTAAATGAAAATAAATATATGACATTATGCAACAAATACGACAAATAAGATGCTACTGCATTAAAAAAACATTGTTGTAAACAAATACCTGGAACAATCATTGCCAACATTATATACTCCCTCTTTATTGACATCCATGGAGGAATGTTATTGTTGATAACAAAAACAGGCCACACCGAGTAAATAGATCCCATCTCTAGTATCTACAAATGGATTGACACCATCCGCTTCCAGATAAATCCTAGCATTACAAGGTTCTTCTTTAAAGTGTGGAAATTTTTCCTCCATGTCTGTAAATGCAGAACCATCTACATGCATTCGAATAATTTCATCTTCAATTCTATTTCGTGCATGGTAATCCATTAATTCTGCTAAGTTTTTGCACCTAAACAGTTGTTCCAAGCGTGGAATAATGAGAATATAACGAAGAACCTTGCGAGGCACATTTTTTGTTACTCGATCTATTCGATATCTACTTCTATGACATTCGGGGCAATCTATTTCAAATTCATATTGTTTATAATATATAATATGATCATTGGAACATGCATCAATTTCTTGATACTCCACTCCAATATCTTTCATGATAGCAAATAAATCTCAGTATGTGCGAGGTAAATTATTTTACGGTGGTAGAAAATATTCAGCTATCAAGATGGTATAACAAATTAAAAAAATATATGGTTAATATAATATCAAGAATATTAATGACAAGCACTTCATCCATATTAATTTTACTGATGAACTAACAATAAATTTTACTGATGAACTAACAATAAAAAAATTAGAGGAACACATATAACCTTGATCATGATCATATATATGTGTGTGTGTGTGTGTGTGTGTGATCGATGAAATACATTACATACCTTAACATCTGTGTGATCAATGTGTTTGAAAAACCATTCATAACCTTCAAGTTCATTATCAGCAATACAACAAAGAGAAGAGTTATGTTGGATCCTTCATAAAGGGGTTCATGTGCCTTCTCAAGTAGAGGTAAATCGTGAACATCATCAAAGTCGTCATTTTCATGATCATCATCGTGATCTATTCTAACATTAAATGGATCATGGGTCAATGTATTTGTACCATCATCCTCAAATATGTTATCATCATGATCATTGTCTTCCATATGATCATTAACTTGATCTTCAGTATTCCCAGCTCCATGTTCCTCTAGCGCTTGTTCTGCAACCACATTATCCATGTGCAGATATGCCCTAGGAGGCCTTTCCTTTATAATTGCAAACCAACAAAAGATATTAGTATATATATATAACAAATATAAAAATGATACACACATTTACATCAAATATATTCCAAAACACTTTAGATCTGTGTCACAAGTGTACCTTTTGTCCTTGTAGATATTTCCCAAACATTATTTACAAAAATGATCAATATAAAAACATACATAATGAACAACTTACCAATGGACGATATTCATGCCCCCCTCAACGTGTCCATGTTCCCTAGAATGTATGTTAGTTGTTGAGATCTTTAATATTCTCCTATTAAATCCCCTGCATTGACTACAAGGACAATAGCATTTCCCATCACCCTTTCTTTTCCCTCCATCCCACAATCTAGCAGGTAATTATCAATTTTGTTCTTGTGGATCAAAAATATTGTTATTGTAAATGTGTTGAACCTGCACAAAATAGATCTAGCTAAACAATTATACACACATTTGTAGAGAGAATTTGAGAAAGAAGAAGCAAGAGAGAAAGAATGGAAGAATTCTCATTAACTGCATTCCACACTCAAAGAGTGAATAATTTACAATAGATATAGGATACATGAGTAACTAATAAGCCATAGTGGTGGTCTAGATTGATCTGGACACACACCAACAGTTACAAGAGTAAATTGTCACCTAGTCTAGTCTCTCAGGCAGTTACGGGAGTGAACTGCCACCTAGCTAAGTTAACTAGTCAACTAGTCTTCAGTTAAATGACTGAACAAAGAGTAGTGAGTTGGAGATGATCCCAATGTTGCATGGTGACAAAACCAATGCAACATCTAAACTCAACTCAACTAGTCATATTGAAGTGTCAACTAAAAGAGAATATTCTCCAGGTGGAATATTCTCCCCTAAAATATAAGAGACCGGATAATGACTAAGGCTGAAGAGGTCTCTCAATTAGATATTTGCTCCCCCTAAAATGAAATTTGGATGGCTGATAATTGCTGACTAATAAACAGAAGACAACCTTAGGAAAAATAAATCTAGGTGTGTGTGAAATAACTCCAACACTTGAACATCATTATGGCGAAAATAAAGAATGGGTCTTGGCTGTTCTGAGGGTCATGTTAGGTACCCAAATACAAAGATACACAAAATAAATGAGAAAAGAGGGAAAAAAATCATGGGAAAACCCCCCTCAAATTACAATGCATAAAATAAAAATGATGAGACAAAGGCGGTTGCTAAGCAACCATGTCCTTCCTTTCAAGAAGACCTCCTGCTTGTCTTGAGTTTGTTATCTTTGAAGATTTTGTTGAAGATGTAGATGTGCGGGGATGCATTAAGGCATACTTCATCATTGATATTTCCACATATCCACTTTATCTTCTTGTAATAAATAATATCGAATAAATTTTGGATGAAATTTTGAAAACCGTGTGGTTGTTTCTAGAAAAATGTTGAAATTTTATTTGATTTTAATGATCATAACTTGCTTTAGCTTTACGGGCTCCCGTTTTAGGACGATTTTTTCTTAAATTGGATATTTTCAGAGAGGAATTCAAATATCAATTTGTTTCTACAAATTTTCCTCAGAAAATATCGAGATGGCATAGATGTACAGACTCCTTTTGACTCACGAGATGCATGCATGGTGCATACAAAAAGTGTCTACATGTGACTCGGATGCATGCCACATATCTTCCACATGAATTTGGAAAAAATCTGAAATGGGTAGACATCATCTTCAATTAATGGAATGCAATTTTTTGCAAATACTTTTGTAGAGACTCTTCATAATAAGACGCTTGATCTTGATATTGAAGCTGTCTTAGGCTCTATCATTGGAGCCTCATGAAATCTTCACAATATTCTTTATTCCCCATGTAACCTCCAATGCAGTCCATAATTCTTTTGGAGTTGATCCTTGTGATTCTTCATACTTGATGGAAGTTAGGAAGAAGCGGAGACATATCGATACTTCCTATGGCCATATCTTGTCTGGCCAGAAAGTCATTTTCTCATCGACGGAGTCGGGGCTCTACTTCATTACCATGGTTGTTGGGTACAAACCTCTGCATCTTATGACAAAATTACCTTCCATTCCAAATAGTTATGATCGCATTGAGAAGTATTTCAATTGAATAATCCATCTTTTGTTGTCTTCAATATTTTGTACCTACAATAAATGATTTGGTGTAGCTTTTGCTTAGTAGTCCAATGGCTCTGATACCATGTAAATGTGTTGAACACACACAAAATAGATCTAGCTAAAAATGATACACACATTTGAGAAGGGTGAGAAAGAAGAAGCGAAGAGAAAGAATGGAAGAATTCTCATTAAGCGTATTCCAGACTCTCAAAATTGAATAATTTATAATAGATATGGGATACATGAGTAACTAATAAGCCATAGTGGTGGTCTATATTGATTTGGACACACACCATGGAGTTACAGAGTAAAGCGCCACCTAGTTTAGTCTCGGTGGATTCTGAGAGTGAAGCGCCACCTAGTTGAGTTAACTTTTCAACTAGTCTTTAGTTAACTAGCTGAACAAAGAGTAGTGAGTTGGAATGTAATCCCAATGTTGCATGGTGACAAAACCAAACCACAACATCTAAACTCAACTCAACTAGTCAAGAAAGGCGAGTGTCAGGAGAGAATATTCTCAGGTGGAATATTCTACCCTAAAAATATAGGAGGCCCGGATGACGACTGGTATGACTAATATGAAGTGTCAACTGAAAGAGAATATTCTCCAAGTGGAATATTCTCCCCTAAAATATAGGAGACTGGATAATGACTAATTATGACTAATAAACAAGGAATAACCTTAGGAAAAATAAATCATAGGTGTGTGTGAAGTAACTCCAACAGTTTTGTGACATTTGCTTTTACCAAGCTTGAGTGACGATTATTGATCTTAAAAAATCAAGCTCCACACTTCAAATATTTGTAATGATAGTAACAAATAAAATAATTTTGGTTTGTCGCAGGAAAAATAGTCCTTGTAACCTTCGTAAGTTGTCGCTAGTATAGAAAAAAGTCAGAATGTTTATAGAATTCCAGGTTTTTATAAATAAATAAATAGACGTCGGATTTCTGACGGCTATGGACTATTGAACGTTTATGTAATAAATTTCAAGACCAGTCACCAGTTGACTAAGTCCATGTCAAAGGTCAACGATCTGATGATATTTAGAATGTGTCGGACATCCGACTCCTTCTAAATTGTCGTTGGATATGTGACTTCTTCGGTGCCAATTCGAAAAAAATACAACAAAATTACAATTTCTAGAGGTAAAATCCAGCGACAATGCAATTTTTTTGGGTGGCGTCGAAGGATGCCATCGGATTTTGGATTCAAATGTAGTTTTGATATACAGAAGTCAAACAATGCACATATAAGGAACTTTGATCAACAAAAAAACTCTAATCGAGTTCATGTTCATGTTAATTTATCCAGAGTTCATTTGTTAGTTAGAGTTCTTTATTTGTAAAAGTTCTTATTAGAAAATTCATGTCCTAACTATCAATCAGAGTTCATTCATCAAAGTTCTTGTTAGTCATAGTTCTAATCAGTTAGATTTCTTATGGAATAGAGTTCCAAGGAACTTTCCTAACCATAAACTTTGATCGAGTACTTTGATGAATGGGTGCTTTGATCAAGCTTCTCTTACTATTCCTTCATTCATAGCTCATTCATTGGTCATGGTTCTTCATCTATCAAAATTCACCTTGTTCCTTCATCGGTTAGTGTTTTCCACTTAATGTTTTAATTCTTGATTTATGTAAATAAATCCGCTTACGTCTAGTTTTAGGTAAGCAAACCCCCTCTAAAAGGATGTGTGGACCTACCACAATCAACATAACCTTAGTGTATATGAATATAAACTATGTTAATTAAAAATGAAAATTAACACACATCACTTATCATCAAATAAAGAGAAATGCATATGTTGGATATTACACATCAGAGTGCCATATAATATGGTATACTACATTACATTACATATCATAAAAAATATAGAAACACAATGGTTTCTTCTAATATTTAGGTTCATTTAACAACGTGAATTCTTACATAAATGGTCATGTTTCGAGTCTAATTTGTAATTAATGATTGGTGAGATTAAAATGGTTGATTGTTGAAATTGGTGTAATAAAGATTGTTGAAATTTTAATCTATCCACTAGTATAAAATGAGAGATAAGTGACCATGAGACCAAAATATTTGGTCACCACAGTTTTTTCAAGGGATAAATGACCAAAATTGATCAATTTTAAGTGAGCTAACTTAAAAAGACCAAGATAAATTACCACTTTGGTCATAGGATAAGAACTAAACAAAAAAAGACCAAGATAAATGACCAAATTTGGTCACGGGATATAAATAGAATAAAAATGACCACATAACAATTCGTCATCTATTTGGTCATATTTAGTTGTGTCACTCTGACAATGGAAAATTACAATTTTGACAACGAATTTGTATAATTTATTAAATTCTAACATTGCAGATGGATTCAGAGACTCCTAAGGGGTCTGTCTCTGAATCCATCTGCAGTGTTATAATTTAGTAAATTGTAGACTTTTTTTGTTGTGAAGCCTGATTATATACTTGATTTATATGCCGGTATGCCTACCCCCTTCTGTCGGGGGTTCAGGGTTGTCCCTCGAATGAAGGGGGTCCAACTGTGAGCACTGAGAACAAGTGGTAATGACACTGGAATCCATCAAGTAGAGAAGAGGCTGGACGGTTCAGGATGCATTGGAATTCATGAATGTCCTACCTCCCAACTGGATGGTACTCTGGCTATCGTAGGATTAAATAATGGAGACAACTCTCCCAAAGTCGGAGAGCCTGTAGAGCGCAATATCCAGATCTGATCCAACTATAGCACAGAGAATTAATCTGGTTGGCATTTACGCATGGCCGCGATCAAATTGAACCTTAATTTATCATAGAGCCAGTGGACCGAATTCAAAGATTTATCCATACGGAGCCCCAAATTTAAAAGCGATTGGGGTTTATTACACTTTTATTGAAGTTGTGATCTATGAAGTGGATTATGTCGAAGGCTCTGCAAAGTATCTGATTTGATTTAAATTAGGTTTGATCCACTGAATTGTCGAGCATCATACTGAAGTTGATTCCATGGAGGTGGATCTAATCTGTTAAATTGGTTGGCATTATATTGATTAAATCGCTATGAAATCATCTCAGCAAACATCAGAATCGATCTATTTATAGCAATTGAACATTAAGTCACCAAGTGAGTGACCTGCTAATAAGGATTGCAAAAGTTGTGGGACTTCTTACTCCTTGGATTAATTCTATCGCCAAGGTGCACAATGACTTTCTCTCAACCCTTTTTTCCATGTTTTTTTAATTTTTTTCCTTTTTTGAAACTTTGTATCAAATTCCCTTTGCTATTTAAAATTATTTTCCCATTTCTTGACTTTGTATATATTTCCTTTTGCTTTTCAAAATTCTTTCATTTCCATGTTTGTAGCATGAAGTGTTAGAAAAATAGGATCGTGGAGCAATAAAATAAAAAATAAATACGGAAATAAAACACAGAAGATACACAATACAATAGAGACAGATATATATGTGGTTCACCCAGTGTGGGCTACGTCCACTAGAAAAATTGCCAGGTCCTTCCTTTTTATTATCCAACAAATGAAGGAATACAACCTACAACACACAGTTATAGCAAGTTTTGTCTCACCCCATGCAACTTGCTCAAAGGGCCTTTCCATTTCCCTATGCAAACTTGTGTGGAAATATTGTAACTGCGAAGAATATTCTAATTATAATTGAGTTATTTTTATATAGATCAAATCCCCTTTTGTGGATTGATCATGTCGGGCTTTGTATAAGACCAAATCCCCTTTTGTGGATTGGTCAAACCATAGTTATATGGTGTTGTTTGTAAAGTCGGCCCATAGGGCTAATTAAAATTGTTTTAACTACTAGTTGAAGAAGTCGGCCCTGCTTGGTGAAGAGACATAACAGTAGTGCCTATCAACTAGTATAAATAAGAGAGGATGGCGTCTCATTCTCACATCCACTCGGTCACTTGTCTAGTGCACATCGTTTGGAGGTAGTTGTAGTTGCAAGAAGGAGGAGAGAGAGGTGCATGCTCAGTGCTGGATTATCTTTAGTGTTTTGGACTTTATCTTGGCATTGTATTGGCAATTTATATTAGGGAAGTTTTTGCTAGGTTTTCTCCACCATGAGGGTTTCTCGGGATAAAATGTTGTGTACCTTGTGATTGTGTTTCTCTCAGTGATCATGCTTATGCTATTATTTTCTAGTAAATTGAAACAAAATTAATAGCATCTCTATATCTAACATGGTATCAGAGCTTGACTAAATAGAGCACCTTTCACTGGGTAACCAAAAACGTCATTGTTGTCATACAAGAAAATTAGGGCTTTTTCTTGGAAAGGAATTTTAGCCAAAAACCAATCTAGGGAAGTGTGCCCTAGCCTAGCGAACTCATTGGCAGTTTGAGCGCACATTTTCAGTGGCCAGAGCATCTGAAAAGTGAAACCCTAGTTTTCACTGGCACCAGAAAACCAAGAAACCAGAATCAGTACCAAAAGTACCAGTCCAGGTTTGTGCAGGCTAAGTTTCAAGGGGTAAAATTTAGATTTTTTGAAAACAAACTGCACCAACCTACTCGCCTCAGCCCATCACGCCTCCTCGTAAGTTCAGATTCAATTTCTGAGCACTTTCAATTTTTGGTCATTTTCCCAGCTCCAGGTCAAGATGTTTGCAAGCACCAAGCTTGTTCACAAGTTAGAAGGTGTGGAAAACTTTTGTGTCTGGAAATATACAATTTCACTCATTATTGAAGAGAATGACCTTGTAAAATTCATAAAGGAAAATGTACCAAAACCCACAGAAGATGCAACTAAAGCAAAGTACAAGAAGGATATGGTTAGGGCCAAAAGAATCATCGGAGACTCTATTAAAGATCACTTGATCCTTCAAGTGGCTTCTAAGAACACTCCAAAATATATGTTTGATGCCCTAACCATAATGTATGAAGGAAATAACATTAACTGGAAGATGAACTTGAGAACCCAACTCAAGAATACAAAGATGCAGAAAGGAGAAACAGTTCATGACTATTTCTCTAGGGTTTCTCAATTCAAGGAACAACTAGAAGCAATTGGAGACAACCTAGATGAAGATGAACTAATAATGACAACACTTAATGGTCTCACAAGACCTTGGGATGCCTTCATCCAAACTATCTATGCAAGAAAGGAGAAACTCCAATTTGACAGTCTTTGGGAAGAATGTGTTCAAGAAGAAGCAAGAGTAGCTAACCGAGAAGTAATACTATTAAAGGATGAAGATCAAGCCCTAGCTTCTCATGCTAAAGGAAGAAGGAAAAGGTCTCATTTCCAAAAGGAGACTCACCACCATAAGGAATCTCACTCTCCAAAGAGATTCACCCATTTCCATAAAGAATCTCACCCTCCAAGGAAATTCCAGAAGTTTCAGAAAGTTCAAATAAGAGAAAATGATGTCTCCTCCTGTCAATGGTATCATTGTGATAATATGGGACACATTGCTAAGAATTGTCCTGCCAGAAGAGAAGAATACATGAAGAGAAATAAGAAAAGACATCATGCCCATGCAGTTGAAGATGACGAGCCACCCACAAAGTTGTCGAAAGAAGAGATTGAAGATTATCTCTTATTTTCCGCCCTCTCACGATCTGTGACACCTAAAGAGGATACTTGGCTCATAGACAGTGGTGCCTCTAAGCACATGACGGTTCAGAGAGACATTCTCTCTATCCTTACAGAAAAGAACTTTCCGTAGAAAGTTACACTCGGAGATGATTACCAGTACCCTATCAAAGGAGTGGGAGAATCCACCTACAAACTTGATTTAGGGACCCCGACAAAAATGAAGGATGTACTATATGTACTAGGTTTGACAAATAATTTTCTTTCTATCTCAACTTTAGATAAGAAAGGTTTCAGGGTTGCATTCATAGATGGTGAAGTTCTTATGTGGCCTAAAGGAAAAACCATATAAGATGTGATTGTTATTGGAACATAAGAAGGTGGCGTGTATAAGTTAAAAGGTCACTCAGATGCAGCCTCAACTCACTCCACTGAGAGTCCATGTGAACTTTGGTATAGAAGACTAGCTCACATTAACTACAAATCCTTACCATATGTAAATAAGGTAGTTGCAGGTCTACCAAAATTCAAGGTTGATCATGAAGGTGTGTGCAAGGAATGTGCACAAGGAAAGAACATAAAGAAACCTTTCCCAAAAAGCGACAGTAAAGAAAAAAGAATCTTGGAGCTCATCCACTCAGATGTATGTGGTCCAATGCCATCAACCTCTCTTAGTGGGTGTGTATACTATGTGTCATTTATTGATGATTATTCTCACAAGACTTGGGTTTATTTCTTGAAATCAAAAGATGAAGTATTTGGAAAATTCAAGGAATTCAAATCCTTGATAGAAAATCTCTATGAAAGAAAAATAAATATACTCATGTCAGATAATGGAGGAGAATACACCTCAAAAGAATTTGTAAGATTTTGTAGAGATGTCTAGATTAAGAGGGATCTCACCACTCCCTATAATCCTCAGCAAAATGGTGTAGAAGAAAGAGCGAATAGAACAATAATGGAAGTAGTGAAGATCCACAATCAAGATCTTCCAATGCATTTATGGGATGAAGCAGGAAGAACAACAGTTTATGTCCAAAACTGATTATCCCATAGTGCACTTGGATTCAAAACACTTGAATAAATGTTCTCCGGAAAGAGGCCAGAGGTAAGCAATCTCAAGATATTTGTTTGTCCGGTGTTTGTACACATTTTGAAAGAAAGGAGAGCTAAGTTGGATCCCTCGGGAAAGAAGGGAATATTTGTTGGATACTATGAGGTCTCTAAGGCCTTTAGAATTTACACACCAGGTTACCATCATATTGAGATCAATAGAGATGTAGCCTTCGATGAATATGCAACACTCAAGAAATCAAGGAGATTCTAGCTTGAACAAGTATATGAAGAATAACTTGTAGCTCCCAGAGTTATAGAGCTAGTGAAGGAAGTTATAGCTACCCTTGATGATGAGATTCCAAAATATCATGATATGATAGAATCTCAAGAACCTCCCCAGATGACGATCTCTCATAAGAGAAAGCCATCTTGGGCAAGGGAACTTATTCAAGATGGCGAGAAGTATGGTTCCCCATAAGGAACCATGAGACAAATCAAGAAACCTAAGACATTCTCCAGTTACATGGCTTTGATGTGTGATCTCATAGAAAAGGAGCCTACTTGCTTTGAAGAAGCCATTTAGAAGAAAGAATGAAAAGATGTCATGATAGAAGAATACCAATCCATTATAAAGAATGATGTATGGGAAATAGTTCCCATACCGAAGAACAAAGATGTGGTATCTTCCAAATGGTTATACAAGATAAAACATGCTACAAATGGAAGTATTGAAAAACATAAAGCAAGGTTTGTAGCTAGCGGATTTTCTCAAAAGGAAGGCATTGATTGTGAAGATATGTTTTTACTTGTAGCCAGATACACTTCTATCAGAACCATCATAGCTCTTGCAGCCAAGATGAAGTGGAAGTTACACCAGATGGATGTGAAAAGGAGCTTCTTAAATGGTGTTATTGAAGAACAAGTGTATATAGAACAACCTCAAGGGTTTGAAGTTGAAGATAGAAAGACACATGTCTACATGTTGAAGAAGGTTTTGTATGGGTTGAAGCAACCTCCTAGATGTTAGTATGGCAGAATTGACAGTTTCTTGACGAGCTTGGGATTTACCAAAAGTAAAGTTGATTCTAACCTTTACTTCAAGGTTATGAATGATGAGCCAGTTATATTGATGCTATATGTGGGTGACTTATTATTAACTGGAGAAGAAAATCCCATCATTGATTGTAAGAAGAAGCTCGTTGCAGAATTTGAGATGAAAGACCTAGGCCCGATGAACTATTTCTTAGGTTTTGAAGTTTGGCAGAGCCCAGAGAAGATCTTCCTTAACCAAGGGAAGTTTGCAGTTGAAATATTGAATATATTTGATATGTTGGAATGTAAATCCATGAACAAACCCATGGAAACAAAGTTGAATCTCCTGGTTGATACTTCGTCAAAATTGGTTGATTTTGTATTGTACAGACAGATCATTGGATCGTTGATGTATCTGATGAATACCAGGCCAGATATATTTTTTGTTGTGAACACCATGAGTCAGTACCTGGTAGATCCCAGACGTGTTCACCTTGTTGTTGCAAAACATGTGATGAGATACCTTTAGGGTATGTTGGACTTTGGTGTCTGTTATAATGGAGATCATGACTTCATACTTGTTGGTTATACTGATTCAGATTTGGCTGGAAGTGTTTCTGATAGAAAGACCACTTCATGATGTTGATACAGTATGGGGTCAGCCATGACTTCATGGCAGACCAGGAAGAATCCCATATTTCTATCAGCATGGCAGAAGCAAAATACATTGCATCATGTTCTTCTAGTTGTGAAGCCATATAGGTTCGAAAGTTGTTGACAGGTCTATTCGATCTGGAGATGGAAGCCACCGTGATTCTATGTGATAACCAGAGTTGCATAAAGATGACAAAGAACCTTGTGTTCCATGACAAGTCGAAGCACATAAAAATACGGTATCACTACATTCGTGATATGGTGAAGAGGGGGGTTGTAAAGCTCCAATATATTGGCATAGATGACCAAGTTGAAGATGTGTTGACCAAGCCTCTATCTCGCGTAAAGTTTGAATACTTTTCAGACAATCTTGGTATAGTCCGAAAGGACCTCCCTCAAAAGGGGGAGTGATGTTGATGATACTATGTTATCCTGACCAACAACAGGTAGCTCAGTTAGGATTTTATATCCTATGGGACTGATCATCCCTGGACAGATACCGAAGGTCAGGTAAGGACGGTCTGTCGGAGTACCTGTGCATGAATATGCCAGCCGTAGTCAGTAGTGGTAGCTCTGTTATGATTTTATATCTTAGGGAATGTTTTGATTCCTAGGCAGATCCCAAAGGTCTGGTAAGGACTGTCTATAAGAGTACCATGTGGCAGATCCATTAGGATTTCATATCCTAGGGAATCTTATGATTCATGGGTGGATCCCTAGGGTTTGTTAGAGTACCACAAAAGGTTGTTGTTGCACCTGCCTCATTATGTTGCTATATGTTGATGATGTTGTTTCTCTAGCCTCGTGTTGTTGATGATGTTGTTGCTCCAACCTCGTGTTGTTGGTGATGTTGTTGTTGTATCAGCCTCATGATGTTGATGATACAGTATCAGCCTAGTGATGTTTATGTTGTTGTTATAGTTTTATACTAACTGATGTTGATGTTTCAGATTCCAGCTCCATGCTGTGAATGATGATGATGATGTTATTCCAGCTCCATGTTGTGAATGATCATGATATTGATGATCAAAAAAACCTCCAATGATTTATAGATATGCTAGTCAATGTTCCAGATGTTAATGATGTTGTTTCCCTCTCTCTCTCCTAATCATGTTGTAGAATACCCTTGTTGTTAAGGGGGGGTGTTGAAATATTGTAACTGTGAAGAATATTCTAATTATAATTGAGTTATTTTTATATAGATCAAATCCCCTTTTGTGTATTTAGCATGTCGATATTTGTATAAGACCAAATCCCCTTTTGTGGATTGGTCAAACCATAGTTATATGGTGTTGTTTGTAAAGTCAGACCCTAGGGCTAATTAAAGTGGTTTTAACCACTAGTTGAAGAAGTTGGCCATGCTTGGTGAAGAGACATAACCCTAGCGCCTGTCATCTAGTATAAATAAGAGAGGATGGCACGTCATTCTCACACTCACTCAGTCACTCATCTAGTGTGCATATTTTGGAGGTAGTTGCAATTGCAAGAAAGAGGGGAGAGAGGCGCATGCTCAGTGTTGGATTATCTTTAGTGTTTTGGTATTTATCTTGGCATTGTATTGACAATCTATATTAAGGAAGTTTTTGCTGGGTTTACTCCCCCATGAGGATTTCCCAGGATAAAACGTTGTGTACCTTGTGATTGTGTTTCTCTCAATGATCATGCTTATGTTATTATTGTCTAGTAAATTGAAAAGAACTTAATAGCATCTTTAAATTTAACAACTTGAAGTCCCCTTTTGCACTTCTCGGAGCCAAAAAATCATATTTTTCCACATATATGCACCCTACAAGTTAGACAACATGTGTATATGCAGGTTGCACCACTACAACCCACGCACATCGTGTTTTGTGCTAAAAATTAAAAATTGTGTCGGGTTTCCATGTCATGTCACGAGACCCATGATCCTTGAACTTCCATATACTAGAAACGTTCTGACTCAGCCCTTCAGTTTCATTTGAACGCTATAAATTGGGCCATATCCAAACCGTGGAAGAGGAGAGAATTCAACTTTTTAGAGAAAATATACTCTGGAGAAATTTTCACTTCACATTGAGTCTGCATCCCTTTATCCTTGAAAGTCTTAACACATTGTTCAACCCACAAGCTCTTCCCTCTTTGATGGATAGCCTTATTGTCTCTCTTATATGAGCTTTCATTTGGTGGAGGATTGAAGTGGTGGAGGCCCAGCTGGAAGGGACTTAGTTTCTTGGTTCTGAGACGTGTCGACACAGGAGTTTGTCACTTATACACTTTTGTTGATCATTTTTTAATAGAAATACCTTTTTCTCGTCCAATTGATATCTTGCAAATATTTGAATCATTATTCCATGGGTGTATTTGTTATGAATGTTAATGGATTATGTTATTGTATGTGCTAACATTATATATTATCACCATATGCTTACGTATCTTGGTTGTTCAGGACAAGTTGCAGGTATAAAGCTTTGAGTTGCGTGCTCAACGTGGTGTTCATCGAATGTTCGTACGAGGTAGGCTATTTATCTTGTCTTTTTAGCATTCTCATTTATATAGCATACTTGGGATTAGATTTTATTTATGCATTCATTCCATCTGTTCTGGTTTACCCCATGCCATAGAATGATTTTCCTCGCAACATAATTGGTGACCATACTGGGGATTGATCTTTTGTTTTTGGGTTTGGAGTGTTTTTCTACTTGACTTGCTCTATGTTAGCCTGAGTTTCCTTATCGCTTGATTGCTTGATAACCTTTTTTTACTTTGCATCTGATTTTCTTGGCTTAACCCTTGCCCGAGCAGTGTTTTACTACATATACGCGGGTTTTCCCTTGACATACGTGTACATACATGAGCTTTCCTTCTATAGGCCATGTACATACGTGAGTTTTTCTCAAACAATCCCATAGATCAAATTTTTAAGCTTACTTGCCGAGTTTGGTGTTTGTTGGGTGAGTTTTGATGGTTGATGAGTGTTCTTGGGTCTTTGTCCTAACTGTTGAGTGCTTACAAAGTGATAGGAAACCTTTTTATTGTTGAATTTTTGGGTGTTTTTTCTTTCTTATCATCTTTTTCATTGGTTGTCCTTGCATCTTGGTCTGAGTGTTTACTTCTTGGTATCCTTCTTGGCTTGTCTCTGTTTTCTTGCAGTAGGGTATGTATATCAAGTTGTTATTCAGTCCTTGCATTTTCCTTTCTTTATATTGAAAATACAAAAACAAATTACTCATTTTGCATTATGGCATTTTCTCTTTTGGTTATTTAGTATTGATCTTGACATATGTGGAAATATTGCATCTTATTGAAATTGTAGAGTTTCATTTTAAAAGCTTATCATCTTTTAAGAATTTAAGATTAGGACTTAGCATTATGTTCATATTCATTTCTTTGATTTGTCGAGTCATAACATAATCAGTTTCACGACCACATCTCTTGAGTAAACAAAGCCATTATAAGTAACGTTGATTAATTAAAATTGATTAGAAATGATTTTATTTTTCAGAGTACACAAACAAGCATAGGATATAGGGCCTTGGAATATGATTATGTGAGTAAACTTCTCCAAGGCTATTAAACTAAACATATGTGTCTCACCAGGGAGTGGTGAAATCCATTATGTAATTAGTGGCGTCAGAACGCTCCACTCACACTGGAGTTAAGCACAAGGTCACGCGAAGTTGGTTGCAAAGATAGCCCTCTATTACCTTCTTAGCATCAGAGATATTTCTGGGGCTCTATTCGTATTTGGGATCTTGCTAGTACCTTTACCTCTGTGAGAGGCGGTGCTTTCAAGATTTTGGGCTTTGTTACCCTGCCCATATGGTGGACCTGACTTATGATTGTTCACCTATGCATTGGTTATATTGTGATGGATTTAGTTGCTTGACATAGGTAACCACATATGTTACTTGCAGGGGTTATTCTGCAGGTACCTTGAGTCAAATAAGGGTCGGAAAACACACAACCCTTATGGAGGATTACTTCTCCAAGAGGACCTGAATGACTGTGTTTTTAAGCCCACGAGGGCCCTTATAACTGATTTTGATACCTCCAATCTTTTGAAGGGACTCTTAGGCCCCTCTTGGGTGAGGAATACCTCCTCTAGTGAGGGAGGCCCCTTTTCATCTACTATATCTTGTTTGTGTGAATTTTTCCTTTTTGTTTATTTTGGTGTGTTGTTTGATTGTTAGTTGGCCCTAGGATTTGGTTTTATATCTCAATTCTTGAGTCATCATGGAGCCATCCCAACTTCCTTGCATGTGTTAAGCCCTAATATTGGCTCATTACCACTTAATTGGGGCATATTAGATTAGTAATGTTATTTTATTTATGTCGGCTTTAGGCCATTAGTTGTAATTTAGATTAGTAATGTTATTTTATTTATGTCGGCTTTAGGCCAT